>JBAKGL012394368.1:0-11665 GCA_037178445.1 Onykia robusta | reverse complement strand
AGCATAAACTTACATTGTATATTGAAATCCTAACTTAAAACCTATTTGTTGTTATTAAGTTTCTACTATGAACGGTAAGGGCTGGGTAAAGTCCAGATACATTGATACATCTAAATGTTGGAACATATGAATAACCTAAACCCAGCTGCAGTGTTTAAACCAGTGTTGTAACCACAGTGATCAAAACATTAGCTATATTTTTCTTCTTTTACTGTATTCTAACTTTTCGAAAATGAAAGTATATTATAATTTAATTTTATTCTTTTACTATATTCTAACATTTTTAAAATGCAAGTATATTTTAGAATGTTTTGTTCTTTTTCTATATTCAAAATTTTTGGAAATGCAAGTACAATTTAGAATATTTTTCATTTACTATATTCTAAAAACTTTATATTGTAAGTGTATTTTCGAATACATTTTTTCTTTTCCTATATTCTAACTTTTCGAAAATGCAATTATATTTTAGAATATTTATCTTCTCATACGATATTTTAAAATTTCGAAAATAAAAGTATATTTTAGAATATTTTTTTTCTTTTACTATATTCTAACATTTTTTAAATATCAGGATTTTTTAGAATATTGTTCTTCTCTTTGTATACTTCAAAATCTTTAAAGTGCAAGTATATTCTAGAATATTTTTCTTCTCATAATATATTCTAACATTTTTTAAATGCAAGCATATTTTTGAATATTTTCCTTCTTTTACCATATTCTAACTTTTTAAAATGCAAGCAAAATCTAGAAGACTTTTCTTCTTTTACTAAATTCTAAAATTTTTAAAATTCAAGTACATTTTAGAATATTTCTCTTGTCTTTCTATAATCTAAAATAAAACTATATTTTTAGAATATTACTGTTTCAATACTCTTAAAATTAAAGTATATTTTAGAATATTTTTGTTTCATTTTTAAAAATAAGCAAATTAAAGCACATTAAGTAAAAGTGAAGAGACAAACGTGACAGGATGGGTGGCCCTGAAAAGGGCCGTTTTCATGAGACTACTCGGTGACAGTCTGTGTTCCTTCGTATAGGATATTACACAATTTGTGCATAAGGACACGGATACTGGTCTCTATTCCGTCACTGGGGATGGTTGAACGTCTTCTGAAGTGACACAGACGGTTACTTTCAGTGACGAATCTTCCGAAAATTTTGTTGACAATTATGTAATTGATAGACATGGCTTTGCTTGAGATGCTAGGAGGAGAATGGACCTGTCTCATCACTTTGTGTATATATTTGAAATAGCTTATCTTCCTCTTCTTCACATCACCACTACCTTTAGTTTCGCCGGTTTTCTTTGCAACTTTCGAGCTGACTTTCGGGGCCATCATCAATCGTGGGGAGAGACAAATGTTGGAATGAGACGAGAAATGAAGTAACTCAATATATAGCAGCCAAATCGGCTCCCACGGCAGCTCTGGGGTTTGTTGATTTCTTATTGGTCAACAATTAGCACAAAGGAAGTTTTGAAAATGTGCGCGCTAAAATATCAGCAGTCACAGGAGCCTACCCTGAAATCAATCGAGTCTTAGGCTGTATGCCATTGTTGAATATATACTTCACTGCAAACTACTTATCAATGTGTCAGGACGTGGCAAGGGAGGTAAAGTGAAGGGAAAGAGCATGGCCCTGTTCACACCAAGAGACTCACATGATGACTCAAACAGGCAATTTGTCAAACATTGATCATATTCGTTGTTATGATACATTATTATATCACAATCACCTGTAGATGAACAAATTCATAATTTAGTCTCAGTTTTCTCTCTCTAGAATGATTTAAATATAAGTGAAATAATGAAGTTAATAAGGTATAGTAATTTACGTAATAACTAAGAAAGGGGATTATATTTAAGTGTTGATCAAACACGGCAATATTGTTTTTTTTTAAATTGTTTTCATCGAAAGTTGACATCCATCTCTCTACTACAGTTATTTCTAGGCAAACATTAACATAACCTTTTTCTTTATCCAAGGTTTAGACTATCAGAAGAGTCAAATCTTTGCTACTGGATTGACCATCACACGAGAAATAAGTCACCCTCTTCGCAAAAGGTATAAATATATTTTTTTACCTTAAAAATCGACTTATGAACTTTAACAATTAAAAAATATTATCTGAAGAGATTATTTAATAACTATCAATGGATTTGTTCACAATAAACATTTCATTTTCTCTAAAAATATTAAGATATATAAAGTTCATTTTTCATATGTATGTTAAAGGGATGTTTTTTAAAAATCCCCCAAAAAACACTTTTATTTAAACTGGAAGTTTAAAGACTTCAAATGTTAGATTCAGGTGTAAGTTAAAGCTTAATGTTTATTTCAAATAAACGAGTTCATTACACAAACGAGATTTTAAAAAGACTTACAATTCAAATTACCATATTGATCCATAAAAATGAGCTTTTTAGAATATGTTCTATATAAACTGGCAAAGGGAAAGGGTTATTTATTTTAAATAACTGGATTGTTCGTAGGTCTATTTAATCAATATCAATTTTAAGTATTTATATATTTGCACAATATTACTCCTTCATTTAATATTATACATTTTATGCCACTTTTATTTCATGAATAATGTTCTTACTTTTCTTTCCGTTTGTTTTTTACACAACCTATTTCGTTCACAACAAAATATAAAGGACTGGAAAGGAGATATTTCTTATTCACTACACTAATTCATTAAAGTTTCCATAAGTTAGAAATCGGTGCTTATACACATTGGAACTCAATGAGTTTGTTATCAATTTGTTCTCCGTTAATTCTTCAAATATTAGATTCTGTTTCGACAAAAGTTATTTCATTCACTCAAAGCAAAGGAGATATTCATTTCACAAATATACTTTTATTCTCCATGAGTCATAAATTGGTGCCTATAAACATTTGAAATCTATGATTTTGTTATCAAATTGTTCTCCGATTATTCTTAAAATAAATCCCAAACAGAGTTCTTACAATAACATGCTATTTGTTGGTCAATATTCGTTCACTCCAATCTAACGTGGTTCATATAAACAAATTTGTGTAGGGAAGCGACTGGATAGACCCTAAAATGTGCGATCTTTTTACTGGTGCACGGACTTAATGGCAGTGGAAAAATGGCAGACAGATGTTATTGAATCAAATGGGTAATACTTATTACAACAATGGCCAAACATAAATAAAGTGTTTAACATTATTCTTCATTACTAAAATAGTTTAGAAACATAATCATCAACGGAAAATCATTGTTCAGACATAATTTAGTCAAATTGAAACTATAAATGGGATTCAATTATGTCTGAACAATATGTAATGCATGATTTCCGGCTCAAATCTATTTTGATAAACTATTGTTGGAATGCAGAACAAGGTTAAACTATTCATTACTTTCAATTTCAAATCAGTCCACTTTTCACTATTACCCCCCATGTCATTATTACTGCAACTATTTTTACATAATTTCCTATTTACTATGTACGTAACTCAAACATCCTATGAACACCAACGAAAAAAACATTTGAAAGCAAAATAATGTTGTCATTAAAATGTCTAATAAACCTTTCGTTACCATCTGTGATGTGAATCGAGGCTAACCATCTTCATGCCATTTTGAACTCCAAAACTCCAAAACAAACTAATGACCCTGACTACAAAGCGACTTGATAAACCAACATTTTAATAAAAACTTCGACGATTTAAAAAAAAAATGACACTGTTAATGATGCTTACATCCATTAAGAAATTGTCACTTTCAGCTATTCAAAGATCGACTGAATAACAATAAATCGAGGTGTGATGATGCATGTTTGAAAGATATGTCTGAATGTTAAACATCTTTTTTGGTCATTTTATACTGAGTTATATTATTAGGAACAGCAATTCATTAAATATACTAACACATACACCGCACCTGGCCATGAGTTTCTTCATTGAGCATATCGTGAAAGTGTTTGAAGACGTTTTGATTGGCCCTTAAAAGGGCCGTTGTTGTGAAATAAAAGCTGGAAGCCGGATTGTTAAACCCCCAAAACCATACATGGTTCTGCCTTGTCTCTTTAGGGCATAGACTACATCCATGGTGGTGACAGTCTTCCTCTTTGCGTGCTCGGTGTAGGTGACAGCATCACGGATGACATTCTCAAGGGAAACCTTAAGGACACCACGGGTCTCTTCATAGATGAGTCCAGAGATACGTTTCACACCACCTCGGCGAGCGAGTCGACGGATAGCAGGTTTGGTGATACCCTGGATGTTATCACGAAGTACTTTACGATGACGCTTGGCATCTCCTTTTCCCAAACCTTTTCCACATCCAGACATATTGATAAGTTGTAATCTGCTGTTTGAAATATACTGATTAACTAACGCTGAGGCATTGTATATGTTCTAGTCCGACGGCTGATGGATGCAAACATAGTCGGGGGCATACCACGTGATTCAAATGATATACATTGTCCAACGAAAAGACAACCTGATGTGAGAGCTTAAGCCTAGAGTTTTCAGAAACTACCGAACTAAGGGTCTCGAAAATCTTAAAAACCTCTTTCTCATTTTACTCATGGTATGTATATATTTGTTATTTGGTTTAATAACGATCTTACAAAACAAGCTTCTAAGAGATAATAACCAAAACAGACAAAATATATCTGTACATATATATAATATAGCGGATTAGTAAGTTCCTTATATTATTATGATTAATTGACCACCATATAAGCATTTTAAAAACAAAATCTCTGTCATGCAAAATCAGAAAGAACCAGATATTTGTTTTAAATCGATTTAAATCAAGTGAGACATAGTTTACAGGGTCTATTAAAAATATATCACCGATTCTATGATATGTACTCAAATAATTTCTATATCGGGTGTTTCTTCTTAGAAATGGTACAGAGGCTTCCACAATGAAAATAACTTTTATACGTTGGCGTTCTTTTGTTGTCACATGTCGATATCCTGTAAGTATATCCGTTTATTGCGTGGGCCTGTCTAAAAATATGACACTAGACTATTTTCAAATTCAAGGAAATCTATATAATCGTATTTTGGGAATGATACCAAAATCTGTTAAATGAATGAAATATTTAGAAAGAAAAACCATCTATTCAAAGAGGCAAAAAATAAATAGAAACCTTGTACGTGAAATTGTATTCACAGAAACGTTTCCAACTTTAAATCAACATTTACGACGGTAAATTGGCTTACACTAATAGAGGTATCCTTATTTATACACTAACAAGTGTAATTTTTCAAAGCATTTCTAAATCTACTGCTGCTTTCTCTCATCTAATTATTGTATAGGCTGACACAGAAGTAAACAGGACTTGTCCCAAAATAAATGCCAATTCTAAGCAACTATTAGAGCATTATTAAATAGATGTTTCCCATTGATAGTGCTGGTGTTAAGTTTGGTACGCTGTATTTGATAACAGATTGTTAAGTTATAGGGCATTATCTCCCATTAAACGTGCGACCATGACACGCTGTGTTGACGTATTAGATAACGAAGTGTTAAATAATAGTGTATTATATCAATTGAACACGTATATTTGTGTGCTAAGTTATAATGCATTATCTCACTTTAAACTAGCGACTATGACGCGCATTTTTAGTTGAGGCGTTCATTTTGGAACACAGTATTTGATAACGGAGTGTTAAGTTATTGTGCATTATCTCCCTTTAAACGAGCGACTATGACACGCATTGTTGACTGTATTTTGTTCTTTTATCAAACTCCAGGATAAAGTCAGTAGACTTTATTGTGTATAAAGCTTTGTAAAATACCCCATCCGCAATTGCATCTGTTGGTAATCTTTATGATATTTTGAAATGTTCCGTTATTTGTATTTGACGTCATCATTGTGAAATAAACTGTCAACACCAATTATTAAATCATTAGTTTAACCGTGCCATCAAAAATGACGGCATATCTGAAATATATGTATATATATATATGGCATTTTTAGTTACGTGGATAATAGAGATTTTTATTCTAATGAGCTTTGAGGATACCGTCCTTTGAGACTAAAAAAAACACCATTTCTTTTTAAAGTTTTAAAAGTGTGGAAAATTGTACATTACGTATTTTCATGTTGCAATCTTGAAAATGTGTATTAGCACCCTACTAAATACCTTCTAAAAACAGTCGAATCATTTTCTTGAAAAACACCTCCTAGGCTTTTGGGAACTTTTCTGTCAAATAAAAACACCAATTGGTTTAGAGTTTCAAAAATGTGGAAAATGTACAGAACACATTTTTCATGCTACAATCGTCTGAAATGTTAAAGAAATTATTTTTCAAAAAAGAGATTTTTTCATTTTTGAGGGATTTTATTTTGTCTTTTGGAGTGATCCTTTTTGTAAAAAAAACTCAATTCTTTCAGAGTTTTAAAATTGTTGAAGCTGTACATATCGCATTTCTCATGCTATATTTTTGAATATTTGCAAAAATACTCTACGTTCTCTTCTGAAATCATTATTTTTTAAACCCTCTCCCCAGATACGTTTTCAGAGGCGGTTACAATCTACAATGAAAGTGTATGCTAGCTGTTCCCTGCTTGGTATTTGTCTTTTTAAATTTACGGAATACGCTGTATTTTAAGATTGTTTAAATGCAAGAATATTTTATGATATTTGGACATATTTTATTATGTAAAATATATTGTTTCATGCATAACAAATATATATATTTCTATGTATAATCTAATTGTTGCAAAGTATATAATGTTTATATACATTTTCAATGTGTTTCTTCTTGAACAAATAACAGATAAATTGCCACCATTAATTTTACGCGTTGACATTGTTTTTCAATTGATTTTTAATGGCTGACTATTTTCTTAATGTGGTTACATTCAAGTGAGTTTTTTAAGTTTTCTATTCTAAAACTCAAATTGGTTATACTCCGGAAATAAAGAAGTAAGGATTAAATCTGCTTATTTCTATTATCATTTTACTTTCTTCTGACCTTTTCGATAATATTCACATTCCAATGAATTATGGGCGATGGATATTTCACTACTGAATGTAGTGGAAACTGATGTTGAAAATATGCAGTAATTTCTATTGAAAAAAGATAGAAATCTGAAAACTCAAATCTCTCTTGTCTTATTGATTAAACTTTTTCTATAAGCATGTTCTTTACTTTCATGTATTGTTGTGGATTAAGTAATTTGTTTGTAGGGCACTAGTACGTACAGGTAAGGCTTTTTTACTTTCTATTCTAAAACTCAAATTGGCCACACCTTTCTCTATTTATGCATTTAACTGAAATGGATTATACTATCGGGGTCAATTGACCAGAGATAATCTCTGAGTGATTGAAGGTCAGGTGGGATTTTCCCTGGTTTCCCCAAGAAACAGATAAAGTTAAGATGATACAGGGGAAATCATTGCTTTTATTTTAACAATTTCAAATATGTAATTAGATAATTTATAGGGGAACAAAGCTTCGACAAACAATGTATTTGTTGACAAGTAGGTTTAGATTTAAAAAATTCTGCAATTTTGAAAATTATTTCAGAAAGATCATTAATATGTTTTAAATATCATTGAGATCATTATCAGTTTATTTATTATTTAATTCAATTAATTTCTTCGACGTTACTTACTTGAGGTTAGTCCGACTTCAGATTTTAATAAACCAATTAAATCGCCCGGCAACGTAGCGTTTTCATCATTAATCATCATTGTGAAAAGTTATAGTATTACCCTCATTTAATAACATTATTACTTTAAAATCACATAAATGCACAGCTGAATAGTCGCATACCAAAGTGATAAATTATAGATATTTTTCGTTTAAATTTTCTGCTTGTGAAATCATATTTATTTTTTGTTGCATATATCTTATGGTCGAATATTATTTTGCTGAATGATCTCAGAATTGATGAATGAAATATCATACAAAAGTGTAAATTCCTTCTATTATATTAGGGAATGATAATAGAAAACATATTATAGTAATTTTATATTGAGTTTTCTTTCGAAAATTGCTTGTATTGTAAAAAACGCCTGGTCTTCATTGTTTTAAGTAATGGTATTGTACGCATTTATGGGTAATACAACAGTTTAGCTCCGTAAAACAAAACAAATATCTATAATAATGAAATCAAACATAATAGAAAAAACATGAAAATATCTATAAAAATTTATGAATAATCAATTGAAAAAAATATGTATTTTCATTGTGCATAGTCATGTGTATATTAAATTTGTTTGGTATTCTGATTTAGCCTTGAAACAGGCAATTTGTTAAACATTGATAACATTTTTAGTTATGCTATACTATTCTATCACACTCATCTGTAGATGAACAAATTCATAATTTAGTCTCAGTTTCCCCTTCTAGAACTTTGAGTTAAATAATGAAGAAAATAAGGTATAGTAATTTACGTAATAAATAAGAAAGGGGATTGTTTTCATCAAACACGGCAATATTGTTTTTTTTAAATTGTTTTCATCGAAATTTGACATCCATCCCTCTACTAGAGTTATTTCTAGGCAAACATTAATAGAACTCTTTTCTTTATCCAATGCCTTCAAGGCCAAAATATATATGTATATTTATTATAGTAATTTTATATTGACTTATCTTTCGAAAAATACCTGATCTTCATGTTTTAAGAAGTGGTATGATAAACGCATTTAAGGGTTTAGCACCGTAAAAACAGAACAAATATCTATAATAATGAAATAGAAAAGAATAGAAAAACATCAAATCATTTTTTTTAAATTAGGAAGAATTTATTAAAAGATTATCGATAAAGAATATTAAACTAAATGCTGACTCATTAATGAATTTGTTCACTAAAAATGTTTGTTTCAGGTGTAAGTTAAAGCTAAATTGGTGACCATTGTAGAATGTAACCTTCCTTTGAAAACCTATTTGGACGGTGGACTGGTTTAGAAAATCAATTTTTCAAAAGGGGTCTATAAGAGTAATATTGCAAATTTAAAATAAAACAGCAATTCTTTTTCAGAAAGTAAACAGAACCTTTTCAGAAGGGTTCTAGTTGGGCACCCGTTCACATTTTCAAGATGGCAGCATGAACAATGCGTTCTGCAGATTATCCACACTTTAAAACTCAAAAAGATCTGGTGTTTCTTTAGATAAAAAAGTCCACGGAAGCCAAAAGAAGCAATTTTTCAAAATAAAGAAAATACTGTCTTTAGAATTATATTTAGTAGGGCACTAATATAAAAGTTCAAGATTGTTGCATGAAAAATGCGTTCTGTTCATTTTCCATACTTTTAAAGCTCTAAAAGAATTGGTGTTTGTTTAGACAAAAAAGCCCCCTAAAAGAAAAAAAGCACTTTTTCAAAAATCAAAATACCAATTTTAGTAGAGCTGTAACTAACATTCATTTTTAAGATTGTAGCATGAAAAATGCGTTTTGTACATTTTCCAAACTGTTAAAGCTCTGAAAGTTTTGGTGTTTATTTCAAGGCCAACAAAAGCACTTTTAAAAAAAATAAAATAGTTGTTTGCAGAAGTAGGGTACTTATATTATTTTTCTCGATTTTAGCAGGAAAAATGCGATTTGTACATTTTTCACACTTTTAAAGCTAAAAAAACTGGTGCGTTTTTGGACAAAAAAGCTTTCAAAAGCTTTAAGAAAAAGCATTTTTTCAAAAGATGAAAATTAATTTTCAGAGGGTGTTTACTAATAATAATTTAAGAGTTTAGCATGAAAAATATGTTCTGTACATATTCCGCACTTTCACAGCTCTAGAGTAATTGCTGCTTTTTAGACCAAAAAAGACCCCCCCCCAGCCCTTTTTCAAAAAATAAAAATATGTTTTCAGAATGAATCTAGTTAAGTTCTAATATGAATGTTCAGCCTTCAAAGTTATTTGTTGATATCTGTAGATGGGAAACAATGGGAAGAGTTTTGTCATTCATGTTTTAAGAATCTTTGTAATAGTATCTAAAATTCAGCGGATGTTTGTGAGAAATATTGGTCGATGTTGTAAGAAAGAAACATTTCTGTGTTTAAAAATACAATGATTTAATCAACATTTTTTTAAAATTCAAAACGAGGATAACATCAATTATTTTTTTTACAAAAAAAAGATCAGGACAATCTAGAAAAAAGGACAATGAGTAGAAAAAACTCTTTGGTATTTTCTAATTTTAATTTTATTTAGTTGAAAAGGAATTCTTGAGTTTTATTGGCTTATCGATTTTCATTTGCTGCTGATTTTTTTATACAAATAAATACCAAAACTGTCTCACTCCTCTTCCCGCTATCTAGCATAGAAGTGATGAACAGACTAACCATAAAGATCCTCATATAAATGAACAGATAGCTGTCAGCATATTTAGCACAGATATGTACTTCAGAAAAATAGCTTCACTTCACAGCATTTATGATTTTTGGCAGCTGCTTTCCTTAAAATAAATTCTCATTCATTCAGCTTGTCCAGCCCCGCCCCCATCCTGATATCCAGCCCCACACCATGGTTATAAATAACCCCCTTCTTACTAACATTCCAGGGTGACCAGAAGAAGAAATAAAATATATATAGTAAAAATACACATCATCCACAACAGAAAGGAAACAATCATTATAAATACTAACATTCCAATGGAAATTATGAATCATCAACACCATGATATGCTGTGTTTGGGGTGATCAATTGAAAAGTTTAAAAAAGAGGTGATCAAGGATTAAGTTATTTCTCTCAACTTTTGTTGGGCAGTGATCACTAAAAAATGGTCTGCTTTTTCAAAACAGAACAAGTTGCCATAGACTAGAGACCAATTCAGCATAAACTTACATTGTATATTGAAATCCTAACTTAAAACCTATTTGTTGTTATTAAGTTTCTACTATGAACGGTACGGGCTGGGCAAATTCCGGATACATTGATACATCTAAATGTCGGAACATATGAATAACCTAAACCCAGCTGCAGTGTTTAAACCAGTGTTGTAACAAAAGTGATCAAAACATTAACTATATTTTTCTTCTTTTACTGTATTCTAACTTTTCGAAAATGTTAAGTATTTTATAATTTAATTTTCTTCTTTTACAATATTCTAACATTTTTATTGTAATATATTGTAACATTTATATTGTAAGTATATTTTAGTATACATTTCTTCGTTTCCTATATTCGAACCTTTCGAAAATGCAATTATATTGTATAATATTTTTCTTCTTTTACTATATTCTAACATATTTTGAATATAAGGAATTTTTATAATATTTTTCTTCTCTAACTATTTCTTTAAATCTTGAAAAGTGCAAGTATATTCTAGAATATTTTTCTTCTTTTACTATATTCTAACATTTTTTAGATGTAAGTAAAATCTAGAAGAGTTTTCTTCTTTTACTATATTCTAACATTTTTAAAATTCAAGTACATTTTAGAATATTTTTCTTGTCTTTCTATAATCTAAAATAAAACTATATTTTTAGAATGTTACTATTTCAATATTCCTAAAATTATAGTATATTTTAAAATATTGTTTTGTTTCATTCTTAAAAATAAGAAAATTAAACCACATCGAATAAAAGGGAAGAGACAATCGTGAGAGTATGGGTGGCCCTGAAAAGGGCCGTTTTCATGAGACTACTCGGTGGCAGTCTGTGTTCCTTCGTATAGGATATTACACAATTTGTGCATAAGGACACGGATACTGGTCTCTATTCCGTCACTG
>JBAKGL012383279.1:0-11683 GCA_037178445.1 Onykia robusta | reverse complement strand
TACTCTGATTGATATGTGATTTGCAATAATCTGTTAATGGTAAAGGTAATTTGCAGATAGATGTAAATTTGATAAATTAAAAATTTGGTTGGTCTTGTCTAAATAGTCTCTGAGTATTCCCGACAAAATAAAAGTAAATAAAATCAAAATAAAACCTTTATTTATTAAAATTAATAAAGATTTTAAAAAATGGAATCATTACTTATTCTATTCTTCCTTCTGTGACTTATGATATGAAATAAAAAATAATATCTCAAGAAAACCTTCATTCATTCAAAATCTTTTTTTTAAATACTAAATTAAACTCTTAACATCTTGTTAAAAAGGTTCAAAGCCCAGTCCTTTAACAATTGAGCAGAAAGATGGCTAAAAATGGGTTTGTTTTAAATTCAAATGTTCATAGTGTCTTTAATATTAGAGATTTTCTAAATTTGTTTTACAGTGTTGAAACCTGTACAGTGTGTGTAGCGGTCATTAATTATACTACCACACTTCTCATTTGTTGAAAAATGGTTAATTTGGCCTCATGAGCGCCACTTTTCAGGTGTGGGGGTATATTCTAGGGACAAAAGTATATATTCAGAATAAATCTTAGTGGCAACAACCCTGTTACCAGGGAATAATAATAATACCATCTATTTATATGTGTATATTACTTTGGAGTTACAACCTTATCCATACAAATATTTGACTACTCTGTTTATTTGTCCGTCTTTCTTCTCCACAATAGCCACTAAACCAATAGACTTGAAATCTACCATGGATAATCAATAAAAAGTATCCCTGCTAGTAGACAATAAATGATAATGCTGTTGTACTATTGTTTTATGTAACCTTCTTGCTCTGGGTGAGAAGGCCTAATCCAATGCCCTATACCCCCTGAAGACGCCTATGCCTGGCCTCATATTTTACTCACACACTTTTAAACTGTGTAATTTGAATGAGCTTACAATTTTTCTGAGGCATTGAAAAATTAAAGATGCATACGTCCAAGAAAACAGATAAAAATAATACCACAGAATAACATTTTTTTTATCAGGCCTCATATTCTAATCACAAACTTAAATATTGTTTTCAGACATCCAACAAGGGAAGAAATATGCAGTCTTGAAAATAGATGCGATAATCATTCAGGATTTTTTATTCTCTGAATAATTAAAAATATTTTTTCCATAAATAAAAAAAATATTATTCAATATTTTAAAATCTAATTCACCTAAACTATTACGACATAATGTTTTGATGCCATCTTATGACGTGTTACCATAACAACATGTAAACTTTGTAAACTTTGCACAACTTTCGTCATTCTCAGTGAAAAAAAATGTCCCCATTTTCTCGTGTGTAGCATGTTTTTATTCTCTGAATTATTAAAAATATATTTATTTATAAATAAAAAAATAAAAAATATAATTCAGCATTTGCAAATGCAATTGAAAAGATTTTCCAAAAGACTTTCAATTTATTTGTGAACTATGACATCATAAAATTTCAGCATCATCCCATGATGTGTTACCATAACAACATGTAAACTTTGCACAACTTTGGCCGTTCAGAGAATCTCAGTAAAAAAAATGTCCCCATTTTCTCGTGTGCAGCATGTTTTTCTCCTTTTAAACATGAAAAGCAGAGCTTAAGAAATTCCAAGAAACAAATCCCAAAGTCTTCAGTTGAGCCCTGATATGGGAGACGTTAACAGAGTGATGAAACTGAATGATAGAGTCTCTTGATGGCTGAGAAAGTTTCAGGTAAATATATCTCTATCTCTTCATATCTATCTCTTCATATCCTTTCTATCTCAGTTTTATTTTAGATGTCTTCTAAACCCAAAGATGAATTAGATAGGGATAGCGAGTGAGATATTGCACATGCTTGTGCTTTTATCTCGCTTTTTCAAATGGTTTATTGTTTTATTTTTCAAAATCATTTTTTTATTGTTCTTTTTGTATGTATCATATCTATTTTTGATATTGTTCACTGTATTGCTTTGTATTATTTCTGGAAGTTTATCTATTAGTTTATTCCAGTTATTTGTGACGCTTTGTGAAAAAAAGTTTTTTCTATATTTTGTGCTATGTTCTTTGCAGATTTTCTTACTTTTTCTCTTACTCATTGTGCTTTTTTTTTCAAATTATTTTTTTATTGTACATTTTATCCCAAAGGAGGGAGTAACGTGGGAGTTACTTCCCAACAGCTGCTTTTTTGGAAGGACAGTCCGTCTAGTTGCGGAGCAGGTGGAAGGGGGAGAAATGTGCGAGTTACTCCCCAACGGCTGCTCCAGTATCGGGACGGGCTGACCAGTGAGGAGGCAGGCGGAGGAGGGAGTAACGTGGGAGTTACTTCCCAACGACTGCTTTTTTTAGAGGCACCCCGTCCAGTTGCGGAGCAGGCAGATGATGGAGTAATGTGCGAGTTACTCCCCAACAGCTGCTCCAGTATCGGGACGGGCTGACCAGTAGGGAAGCAGGCGGAGGGGGAAGTAACGTGGGAGTTACTTCCCAACGGCTGCTTTTTATTTTAGGAAAAGTCTGTCCTGTAGTGGAGCAAGCGGAAGCGGGAGTATTGTGCGAGTGACTTCCCAACGGCAACTCCAATATAGAGACAAAAGGGAAGCAGGCATAGGAGGGTGTACACATTACCAACTGTTTTGTCATAACAAACACCAATCAGTGTCTGAAAATTATAGCTAAAGTCTCGTGATGGCTTGAGGAAATTCCTGATTCCAACAGAATTTTTTTCTTTTTTTTTATCGAGATATGTTTGGTATGCAGGTATCTCAATGTATTTCAGGGGGATGAACGACCCTGCCTTGCACAGTTCAGGCCCACCCTTTAGCAAAGTGGTGCAAGCATTAAGCGCAATCTGATATGTTACTTTCCAACGCCTGCTCCAGTATCGGGACAGACTGACCAGGAGAGAAGCAGGCGGAGGAGGGAGTAACGTGGGAGTTACTTCCCAACGGCTGCTTTTTTTAGGGGCACTCCGTCCGGTTGCGGAGCAGGCGGAAGAGGGAGTAATGTGCAAATTAATTCCCAACGGCTGCTCCAGTATCAGAACGGGCTGACCAGTGAGGAAGCAGGCAGAGGAGGGAGTAACGTGGAAGTTACTTCCCAACGGCTGCTTTTTTTAGGGGCACCCCGTCCAGTTGCGGAACAGGCGGAAAAGGGAGTAATGTGCAAGTTACTCCTCAACGGCTGCTCCAGTATTGAGATGGATTGACCAGTGAGGAAGCAGGTGGAGGAGGGAGTAACGTGGGAGTTACTTCCCAACGGCTGCTTTTTTTAGGGACAGTCCGTCTAGATGCGGTGCAGGTGGAAGAGGGAGTAATGTGCGAGTTACTCCCCAACGGCTACTCCAGTATCGGAACGGGCTGACTAGTGAGGAAGCAGGCGGAGGAGGGAGTAATGTGCGAGTTACTTCCCAACGGCTGCTCCAATATCGGAACAGGCTGACCAGTGAGGAAGCAGGCGGAGGATGAAGTAACGTGGGAGTTATTTCCCAACGGCTGCTTTTTTTAGGGACAGTACATCTACTTGTGGAGCTGGCGGAAGAGGGAGTAATGTTCGATTCACTTCCCAACGGCTGCTCCAGTATCGGAACGTGCCGACCAGTGAGAAAGCAGGCGGAGGATGAAGTAACGTGGGAGTTACTTCCCAACGGCTGCTTTTTTCAGGGACAGTCTATCTAGTTGTGGCGCTGTCGGAAGAGGGAGTAATATGCGAGTTACTCCCCAACGGCTACTCCAATATCGGAACGGGCTGACCAGTGAGGAAGCAGGCGGAGGAAGGAGTAACATGGGAGTTACTTCCCAACGGCTGCTTTTTTAGGGACAGTCCATCTAGTTGTGGAGCTGTCGGAAGGTGGAGTAATGTGCGAGTTACTCCTCAACGGCTGCTCCAGTATCGGAACAGGCTGACCAGTGAGGAAGCAGGCGGAGGAGGGAGTAACGTGTGAGTTACTTCCCAACGGCTGCTTTTTTTAGGGACAGTCCATCTAGTTGCGGAGCAGGCGGAAGAGGGAGTAATGTGCGCGTTACTCCCCAACGGCTACTCCAGTATCGGGATTGGCTGACCAGTGAGGAAGCAGGCAGAGGAGGGAGTAACGTGGGAGTTACTTTCCAACGGCCGCTTCAAATAGAGACAGGCTGACCAGTAGTGAAGCAGGCATAGGAGGGAGTAAACATTATCAACTGTTTTGTCATAACAAACACTAATTAATGTGTAAAAATTATAGCTAAAGTCTCGTGATGGCTTGAGGAAATTCCTGATTCCAACAGAATTTTTCTCTTTTTTTTATCGAGAAATGTTTGGTATGCAGGTATCTCAATGCATCTCAGGGGGATGAACGACCCTGCCTTGCACAGTTCTGGCCCACCCTTTAGCAAAGTGGTGCATGCATTATCCGCAATCTGATATCTGAGGAGTTTCATTGATATGCCTGAATTTACTGTTCATCAGTGGATATATCATGTAGTTGTGACAAAACATGCATTGGTCTGCTGTTACTTCCCAACGGCTGCTCCAGTATAGGGACGAGCTGACCAGTGAGGAAGCAGGCGGAGGAGGGAGTAACGTGGGAGTTATTTCCCAAAGGCTGCTTTTTATTTTAGGAAAAGTCTGTCCAGTAGTGAAAAACATAAAAAGCAATTCATTTTACAAGTAACGACAAAAAAGCCGTTGGACTTGAAAAATAAAAACGCCAAGTCATTTGATACGTAAAAAAACAAAGGCGGTTTGACCTGGAAAAAGTAATAATAAAAAAGCCGTTGGACCTGAAAAAAGTAACAATAAAGAAGCCGTTAGACCTGAAAAATAAAAAAAGCAAGTCATATGGCAAGTAAAAAAAGCTGTTGGCCCTGAAAAACATTAAAAGCAAGTCATTTGACAAGTAACAATAAAGAAGCCGTTGACTCTGAAAAACAAAAAAAGCAAGTCATTTGACATGTAACAATAAAAAAGCTGTCGGCAATGAAGAATAAAAAAAGCAAGACATTTGATAAGTAAAAACAAAAAGCTGTTGACTCTGAAAAATAAAAAAAGCAAAAAGTCATTTGACAAGTAACCATAAAAAAGCTGCTGGCCCTGGTTAAGGAAAAAGAAATTCATTTCATACGTAAAAAAAGAAAAGGCTGTTGGACCTGAAAAAGAAAAAAGCGGGTCATTTGACCAGTAACAATAAAAAAGCCATTGGACCTGAAAAATAAAAACGGCAAGTCATTTGATACCTAAAATAAAAGGTGTCGGCAATGAAAAATAAACAATGCAAGTAATGGCCCTGAAAAAAAAAAAAAGAAAGTCATTTGATACGTAAAAAAAAGAAAGCTGTTGGACCTGATAAAAGTAACAATAAAAAAGCCATTGGACCTGAAAAAAGTAACAATAAAAAAGCTGTTAGACCTGAAACATAAAAAAGCACGTCATACGGCAAGTAAAAAAAAGCTTTTGGCCCTGAAAAACATAAAAAGCAAAAAGTCATTTGACAAGTAACAATAGAAAAGCTGTTGACTCTGAAAAATAAAAAAAGCAAAAAGTCATCCGACAAGTAACATAAAAAAAGCTAATGGCTCTGAAAATAAAAAAAAGCAAGTCATTTGACAGGTAACAATAAAAAAGCTGTCAGCAATGAAGAATAAAAAAAGCAAGTCATTTGACAAGTAAAAAAAAAAAGCTGTTGGACCTGAAAAACAAAAAATCAAACTCTTTTCACAAGTAAGCAAAAAAGAAAAGCGCAGGAATTAATCTCACGCTTAATTCCCTAACGGCTCTACAGATGGACTGGCACAATACCAAAACGCAAACAACGTGGCCAACGAATTACCACCGATCTTTTGCTGACACCTCATTTCAGAGACATATGCCAAAGTCTTGTGATGGCAAACCATTCATCTTATCTAAAAGATTTTCACAAAATATTTTTCTCTTAAATAAAGTGACAATTCTTAGAAAAACTCAAATCTTTCTCACTTCTCTTTTTTGACAATCCTTCCATTTTACACAGAAGATCCTTACTTTACAACGAATCAAAAATCGTATTAACTTCTTCTTTTTTCAAATATTATTACAATCTTAATACTGCAACTCACTGTTTTCCAACTTCTATTTTATTACATTATCTAGCTTAGATTTATATATCGATCTATTTAATCCAACAGTAATTTTACAACTTCTCAATTTTTACTGGTAAACCGTTTGCACAGTTGTCCGTTACTTTATTGTCTTTACACTTTGTCTTCCATGTGTATTATGCATGGGATACTGGAATCTTGCTGTGTGGCAAGTTGGACCACTTTTTAAGAATATAGCGCAACCCCCCCTGCTCATCACACCGACCTGGAAGATGAAGAAAGCTTTCAAATCTTACATAGCACAACCCCTCAACTGGAGGCTAATGGATCTTCGTATCCCCTCCTCTCCGCTTAATGTAACTGCGGCTCTGCTCTTTCTATAGTCCACACACTGGGGGCCTGTGTAGAGTAGAGTAGAGACTTTCTTTGCTTAGACCACCTCACAGCTTCGTCTGAACAACGTACCTTGCTTTAGATGTCTCTCACTAAAACTTCAATAAAGCAACAAACCAAAAGAACAATTTTCTTTCAACAAATCACAATTTTATCTTTTATTCCCTTAATTATATTCTCGTAGTCTATCTATATCCCTTACCAAGTGTATCTGTCTCTCTCTCTCTCTCTCTATTCTCTACACATTTCAACTCGGCCTCAACTTCACTGCTTCATCATATGGGATCTACAAATCTTTGCAAATATTCCCATCACCTCCTATCTAACACAATGGAATGACAGCTCTGATGCACTAAATATCACAGATATGTATCTACACCCTGACTTTCAGAAACATACAGCCACATATTCCACACTATCTTATCAGGGTTGCTCACAATTCTGATGAACAATTTCACAAAGAAAATCTATCTCTATCACCCAATGTCTGACTTAGGGTTCTTCAAAAGAACGACATGCCCCAACGTGTGTGTGTGTGTGGGGGGGGCACATTCAACCTTTTTACAAATCATTATCAATCGCAATTTCCTCATCTATAACACTATTTGTGAATGACTTCATACTATCAAACATAAAGCAACATCTAATACTCACACCCTGTGTAAAAATCTGTTTAAAGTTTACATATTGCATGCTCTATTGCTATTCATATTTAATTATATCCCCACAAGAAAGAAAGAAAAAACGTTTTGCTTTCAAAATATGCTTATTATATACAATGAAATAATCTTTTTTCCTAGGGGGAATACTTATTTTTCCACTCTACTAATCTAGATTTTTGCCAACAGAGTTTCAATTCTATAAACTTTGCTAATAAATAATACCTAATAATATCACTATTGATAATGCTCCACTAGAAATAATAAAATCCTTCTATGTTTGCTTTAGAAGAAAATTAACTTTTTATAAAAACATTGCTAGGACTCTACATAATTATGCAATCATTCTTTAGCCTGGCTCCTTATTCAAATCTTTTTCGTTAGAAAACAACAACTTATAACACTATGTCACCATAACTATAATCATACAAGTTTTGAAAAAAAACAACCAAAAAAACAACATCAAAGCCCTACCAGCCAGTCGTGTTGCACCAACAGTATCATATCTGCAATGTATTTCTTTGGGTCGTCGCCGTCGAGCTGGGTAGAAACTGGAGAGAGGATATTTTTTTTGTTGGGGAGACACAAAAATTAAAAGACAAACCTTTTTTTCTTTCACCGTTGTTGCCTGAAAGAAAGTAGCGATCATGCAAACAATAACAAAGTCTTATTTCTATTAATCTACATTTTAATTTCACTTTCGAGCCATTCACTCATTTCCAAATGCTGGACACAATAAACTACTACTACTAACTAATTAAGGTTTGCATCCTCTCTCCCAGCCAATTCCTCCATCCGTCCGTCTCAAAGTCGACACCAGATGACTGTTCCGTCTTCTTCAGTGCCAAGAATCCCACTAACTAATGGATAGTTTTTTCTGTCCAAACTTCAAAATCCCTTCCTCTTGAAACAGCCAACCAGAGGCGCCCATTCCAGTGCTCAGTTCCATCGCCATTGGGTGCCCCCTCTTCCTCTCTACTCTTAATACGACCCCAAACCCCCATCCCCTCACCATATCTTACAGTAGCACATAATTCCTCAACTTGCCATATTGCTAAACTGAAACGAACGTTAGCTATGTTATAGCTTCTTTTCAAATCTTTCAACATTTCATATATTTGCATATCAGCAATATGGCAACTTCACCATTTATCTGCTACTATGAGGCTGTGTTTTTTGTTTTTTTAATTATAGTTATCATGACAGCGTTACAAGTTTTTTAGAAGAAAATATTTTTTAAAAATATTACATAAATAACCAATGTTTTATTTGAACAGTCTCTTGCTAGGACAACAGCCTACATTAAATATACAGATACATGCAGATACACATACATACACATGTTACAAAATGGCTTGACTGACATGGGAAACAGGTTTGTTTTGAAGACAAGCAGAAATCAGTTGACCCCGAGTTCAAATCTTTAGGCTTGTTGATACCAAAATACCGAGACAGAGAGACACAATCAGCAAGGGATATAGAAAGACATATACAATTCATTAAATTGTAGCCGAGCGAGTAGAAGAACGTTTTAACATAAGAGAATAGAGCCAACTTTTGAGGTGGACAGTCACATTAAAAAGAGAAAAACTATTTCCCCCTCCCCCCTACCTCAACTTGGGGGGGGGGGGGGGCACAGAAGACTTAATTATGCGGAATTCCCAAAATTGAATTAAAAGGAAATGTAAAATTGTCATTGTTCCAAGAAAGTCTTCTCATGTCTCCTTGCCTTCTTCAGTTCCAGTGCCAGTCATTAAAACCAGGGACGTTCCTCGGTCAAAGTCGTAAGTTGACAGCCTCCATTGATCATGAGTGGCAACGCAACACTTTTATTTACTAGCTACAACGTTATATTAAACTTACACAATTTTTAACCAAGTTATTTTATATCAAATTATTATTATTTACATTTTTCACTTTTTTTATTTCTAAATTTTTATTTCAATTATTTTAGATCATAATTAGTGGATTCAAATCCCACCAGAGGCTTATACATTATTTTCCAATCTAAGCTATTTGCTCTCTGCCAGTGGCAGGTAAACGATTCTGTCTGAGCCAAAAGCTGGCATTCTTGGATAGGAAGAAGACAGGTAGTGAGGGTGAACCCCAGTCGTGGCTCTCAGGCGGCCCCCAAGTGATCAACCAGCAAATGTTGGCCCTGGGTTCAAATCTGAAGGCGGCAGGGTGGACATACAATATCTCAAAGAGAGATAGACACACGGATACACTTGCTAAGGGATATAGAGAGGCTAATACAATTCATACGATTGTAACCGGGTGAGTAGAAGAAGCTTTTAACATAAGAGAATAGAGACGACTTTTGCGGTTGCTAGTGACATCGGACGAGGCCTGCAAAAAATTAGCGCCCCCTCTTTTGGCCGGGCCTGGGGGGTATGAACAGGAAGAACTTATGCAGAGGTCTTGTGTTCTTAAATATGTGGAATTATTGGTATAGCATGTCATGGAAATAAAACAATTGTCATCATTCCAGAAAGGTCTTATCTCGTGTGTCCTTGCATCCTTGAGTTCCAGTACTAATCATCGAAACGAGGGACGTTCCTCAGATGAAGTCGACAGCCTTGCATCACCAAAGAGAGTCTCTACACCAGCCCCCCCCCCCAGTATATCACAAACAGGAGATGGGATACCAAGATCCCCCCGGAGCCCCCAGTTGATGGGGGTGTGCTATATAACAAACTATAGTCTGGTTATGCAACATTTATTACCATATTTACAGGAGGACTAAGCGACATTCGAATATAATGTGGCCCCCACTTTTTGTAGCTAAAGATTAGTAATATATTTGATCCTTTTATCGCTGCAAATTTAAAAACACTTTCTTTTTTTTAAATTTAAAAAAATAGCCTTCCAAGGAAAATTATAAATCACCGCCACCCATACATTGGGGGTGATCAATTAAAAAGCTGGAAAAGGGGTTATCAATCAATAATTTACTTCTCTCGCCTTTTCTTGGACTGTAATTTTTTTTTAAGTGTGAAAGCTGCCAGGCACCAACTAAGGGACAAATTAAGCATAAACTTACATTGCAAATTGAACACCCCACCTCACTGAGAATGTTTTTTTCAAGACATAATCAAGAGTAAATGTTTAAAATTTCAATCCTCTAGCATTTAGCATAAACTTACTTTATAAAGTTGACCCCCACTAAAAAGCAACTTTGGGGGAGAATTTTCAAAAAATTAAAAAATATTTTCCCTACTCATTGAGGTGTGTATGTGTATGCACATTTTCTAGTTTCTACTATGGACAGTTAAGGCTTGGCAAAGTCGCAGGCACGGCGCCGCAGAGACAGGAGGCTGGGTGGCTACAGCCACTCACACCCCCACACACACACACTTTGACTCTTTTTTTTGTTCTTTTTTACCGGCATATCAACCTTTGTTTGGTTATTTAATGTCGAAAAATGCGATTTGAAGCAGAGTTCATTGATTTGAAGCAGAGTTCATTGATTGAGGCAGAGTTCATTGATTTGAGGCAGAGTTCATTGATTGAGGCAGAGTTAGTCCTTTTATCGCCTCTTACGAATCTGTAGACAAGAGAGAGGGATGTATTCTTAACTGCCCCCCGCATCCTCACGGGGGGACATGCTCTAAAATGACATACTCTGCCATACTCTTTCGTAACAGCAGTATGCATTAAAGGAAATTCGGACAAATGTTTTCTGATTGAATTAACAAGGAAAAAACTAAAGGTAATGCTCGTTGATCCGAATGCTGCATGAGCATCAGGTCTGCCCCCCCCCAGACTGAAGGAGAACAAAGGGGGAAATCTTCAAATCCTGAGTGAACAAGTGCCTTACCCAACTTGTATACGTGATTTTAACTCCCTTATTGATTATGTGGTATAAACAACTATTTTTCTTTTTATTAACCCTTTGATTTGAAAAGTGTCAGAAAAGCTTGCACAGGTTTCCTTTTAAAGGAAAAAGAAGTAATTCTGTCTCTTCATTCGAGTGGCTTCCAAATCCCAAGGACTGTGGGGTGTGTCCAAAATACTAGTTCATTAACACTTACCCGACCGTTGTCCAATGTCTTCACGCCAGGCTCTTCAATTGGTGTTGTTAGCTACTCATTGACTGTCCGAGGGAATAGTAATCTAAATTTATTGGAGGTTCTCTCATTTCGCAATGATCTCTCTTTCTTTATTCTTAATGTTAGACACCCTTAACATTATTTCTTTCTCTCTCTCTATATATATATATACCAACTCTCCATCTATTCTCTTTCACTATTCATCTTTCCCAATGTCTCCCTAATCTCTCTCTCTTTCTCCCCGATCTCTCTCCCTCTCTCTCTATTTTTTCTCCTTTCTTATTCACACCCTTCGTATTTGTATCCCTATCGATATCCCTGCCTTTTCCAATTCTCTCTTCTCTTCTCTCTCTCTCTTTTCCTCTCTCTTTTCTCTTCTCTCTTAACTTCTCTCTCTCTTCTATTCTCTATATTTCCTTCTTTCTCTTCTCTCTCTCTCTCTCTCTCTCTCTCTCTCTCTCTCTCTCTCTCTCTGATTTCTTCTCTCTTTTCTCTTCTCTTCTCACTTATCTCTC
>JBAKGL012372185.1:0-11810 GCA_037178445.1 Onykia robusta | reverse complement strand
TATTACTACTTTCGATTACTTTCATTGAATAATCCTGCAACTCGAAAGCTGTTCATTTTTACTATTCAGTAAAGAGCTTTTTTTAAAAAGATGTTGGTATCCTTTTGAATATTTACTATGCAGGTGGGCGGTGGAAAATCTTTCCATTTGTATGTGGGCGGTGACGACAAAAAAGGTTGAGAGTCCCTGGCCTAGTACAACTCGGAGACAAGTGAGTTGGAATAGGGACAGAAGGAAGATTGTAATTCACCAATCTTCCGAGTAGAAAAGACTTGCCAGCCTTGAAAATCTTCCCTTAAAATCCAGAAGGGTTTACCTGGGCTCTGACACCAATGGAGAAATACTCGACTATCCCTGATAGACACAATTGAAACACGTGGCGAATTCAACTCTCACTTTTTCTCTCTCTCTTATTTGCCGCTATCTCTCGTCCTCTCTTCCTTTTTGTTCTCCTTTCTTCCCTCTATCTGTATTTCTTTCTATCTCTTTGTGTGTGTCTGTCTTTCTTTCTTGGTCTCTCTTTCCCTTTCCCTTTCTTATTCTCTCTCTCTCTCTCTCTCTCTCTCTCTCTCTCTCTCTCCATTCTTTCTCTTCCTTCCTATTTTCCTCACACACCTTCTCTCTATATATCACTCGTCATCCGCATCTACGAATGCTCTACCTCCTCTACCTACACACATACAATATTGTATGTATTGCTTCGGTCCAACTTAGCCTTACTTAGTCCGGCACAAGGACCAAGGAGGTCAAAATTCAAACAGTGCGACGCCTGTATTCCAAGTAGATGTGGCAGGACTGGGGCCACCGGACTAGAACATCAGCTGCCAAAATCCTGGCTTTTATCTGAGTTCGAATACCAACCACGGATATACGTAACAATTTCAGTCATGAGGCACGTAATGGCCAAATCGTGGAAGGAAATTGCGAATATGAAGACTGTTTTGCGCCAATATTCCAAGTGGGTAAGCGTCTGCCTGTTGGCGTGGGAAATCAGTATTCGATATCGAGGCTCGAAGACCCCCTTCCCTCTCTACAATAGGAATATGGAGAAAGAAGACATAAAGTTAAACACACGGAAAAAATAATAAATCAAAAATATAGAATAAATAAAAAAACTGAAAGTACTAAATACAAAGAGGGGGGGGGGATAAAAAAATGAAGATAAGTAAAGAACAAAACAAACAGAAAAGGAAAAAGGTAGAACTAGCCATACTAAATCCAGGACATTTTTATATGTAACTCTTGTCATTTGAAAAGCTGCTCGCATCGAAACGTCGTCGTGACCCTCGGGGTAAATAATTCTTTATATTTCTATATATATATATATATATATTAATCCTATTGTACTATGTATCCATTTGATCTATAAATGATAATCTGTTCTGGCGACTCTATCTGGTCCACAAATTTACTTTCTTTTTGGAAATTTTGTAATTAACCTGATGCAGTGGTTTTAAAAGAATAAATTTCATTGATTATCAAAAATGTGTTTGCTTTGTTAAAATCAGATGACCTTTGCAGTAACAGATTTAGGAGGTGTATGACAATTGTCAGACCAAAGTTTGCATTTAGATTTGGCAGAACACGATGGACGCCATCTTTAAAATCATACCTCTCCAATGGTCAGACTTTTAGTATGTTATTGAGCACATCTGATTCTACAAAAAACGTTTAGAAACCTTTTGTAGCAATTTCAGGGAGTCAAACCATAAATGCACTTGAATTAATGGGCATAAGGATTTTGTGGCCATCTTAGATGCCATCTTGAAAAGGACATTCCTGTGGTCAGACTGTAGTGGAATTTTGATATGTTATTGAGCATACATGATACTACCAAGATCCGTTAGAAAAAACTTATCTAGGGTGAATAATGAAGGAGTGGCAGTCATTTTGGAGGCCATCTTGAAAAAGAAACACTTTTACAGTGGTCTGAAATATTGGAATACATTTCTTTTCTTAAATTTAGGCTAAAAATTAACTGAAAATGGTATAACATTGCTTTTAACAGCACAATCAGATGGAAGCATAACCTGCCCCCACACTATTAACCCTTTTAGAATATCAAATTAAAATGAATTTTAAAATTATATCTATGAGTAATCTCTCATCATTAGTAGTATTATTATTCCAGTGTAAGGTTTGTGACTTTGTTTTTATGACATCAGTTTTAAGTTTAAGACATTTTACTAAGGCATCGCCAGTGAAAGGAAAACATACTCTTATTTGTTGTTGAGATGATTAGAGATTTCAGTAGTAAGAGTATAAAAAGTTGACTGTTTTCAAACAAATTTGAAGTGCTCTAACAGTTTAAAAGGTTTTCTTTTTTCTTTAAAAACTAAACTTTGGATAGCAGTATCTGATGATCAACGGTTTCTATGATACATCCCATATTTTACTCAATTCTCATACACATTTTGGAAGAGGAATTGTTGTCAAATATTCTATGAGATTTTTCCAGGATGAGCCAATACTTTCCTGGATACAATATAAAGACAGCATCTAACTCGTCCATCAGAGCAGGACAGGACAGTCACAGTGATGATCCATATAAATTAACTCCTCCTGTTCTGGGGGTGGAACTACACAATGACTGAATAGTGTGAATATGACCAAAATGTGTTTCGATCAAATGTTTTTTTAAAAATCTTGAATAAAAAATCTATTAAAGTGAAGTGTGTATAAATCTGTAAAAACTGTCTGCAGTATAATGAACATTGTTGGAGAAAATATTTTAGATTTAAGAACAAAAAGGAAAAAGATTCTGACTCATAAGAAAGTTCAAAAATTAAAATCTCCGATCGGCGATACACAACCCAAAAGTTTAACAAACCAAAACCTCAACAAACCAAAACCTCATGTATACTCTATACTACGCTTATATCAATATCATCAAACAAACAATGTGTGGTTTTCGTATTGTTTGCTCTTAATTCGTAATTAATTGTGTTCACCTTATGATGTTTGTTTTGTTGTGATTTCGAAAAGTCTTAATGCTTTAAAAATATTTAAAAAGTAGTAGTAGTAGTAGAGATGTATTATGCTCCCCATGCACGAGGGCAAAATGTGATGTAGAATTTGTGGGGACTCGCACACGTACGTGTGGATAGAGACACAAAGTGTCCACTTCCCTCGGCTGTACCTTTTTAAAACAAAAAAAAGCTAAGTACATAATCCACGTCGTTATTCAATTTAATAATAAAGTAATAATCCACGATATAGTACATTGCTAGTAGTAGTGAGTGTTATTCTGTATTTATTAAACTAAAGGATAGAGAGATCAGAGCAGAAATGGAGGAAGATTTCTGAAATAAGATTGTTTTGTATGTTCCTCCTTTTCCTCCCTCTCATAAAGTTCATTCCTCCCTCCCTCCTTCAGTATCGCTATGCATGTAATGAATGACGAATGTAGCTGACATTTATGATTGTTGCTGGTGATACTGTCAGTGTTTCTCTTTTCAGCTACCAACAACTGACACGTTGTGTGCATATGTACGAGAAGCAAGACATTTAATTAACTTAAAATTTCAGTTTTCCACCTCAAAAGACGCACACACATACACATTCGTATTATATTGGCTCACTTGAGCATACATTGAGTCATTTGTAGAATCGTCAATAATACACCATTCCATATGATTTAAAAAAGAAAAAGAAAGTTGTCTTTGTTTGGGCACGCCACACTACTGTGGTTTACAGAAGAATATTTATTTTAAGAAGATATTTATTAAGAATAAATTATCTATTAGAAGGGGGGAGTGTTTAGATATATTTAAAGATCTATTACGTGACATTTCCAAAGCTATGCGGCAGTTTAACAAGGGCGTTTAAAAAAATGTTTGTTGACACATGTGCGTCATTTAGAAAAAATGGATTAATCACGTGACTCGCTCCAGCCAATGACTTCACTGGCGTAACGAGGCTATACGACAGTTATAAGGAAACCTACTTTTGACTTTATTGAAAATGGCGGATATTAACGAAAAGATAGAACCTTCGGCGTCGCAACTTGATTCAAACAGTCTTAACATTAGTAAATGGAAAGATGATACTATCAGCAAAAGCCAAATCTTTCTAGAAGAGACTATAAATGATAAACATGCGCCTGCTAATAGTAACAGCAATAATGTACATGTTATTAATATTGACGACTGGAACCAGCTGGCCGGGTCCAGAAATACTAAGAGAGTTACTGCCAGTTCTGTCAGGTTATTTCGGCAATTCATCAAAGAAACTAAAGGAGGGCGGGTTGATTTTGAAAATTTTGACGAAGGAAGTCTTATTGACCTCTTAATTAGTTTTTTTACGACAGTTCGAAAGCCGGACGGGGATTTATATACCAAAAATGGTCTGTTGTCCATCCGATTCGGGTTAAGGCGACATTTGCTGGATCTTCACATAGCTGATATCACAAAACATCCACGGATAAATTCTGTTTTCACTGCCCAGATCAACAAGTTAAAACGTGAAGGAAAAGGCGAAATCAACCACTATCCACCTATCAGCCAAGAGGACATGGTGAAGATTTACACATCCGGTGTACTCTCGCCAGACCACCCAAAAAGTCTGCTAAGAAAAGTTTTCTTTGAGACAGAAATGTTTTTTTGTCGTCGCGGTCGCGAAAACCTCAGAGATCTCAAAGGTAGCAATTTTAAAATTGGGACCGACGCCTTTGGAAAAAAGTACTTATCTGCTGATGCTGATCTCGAGTGTGGTCCCCGGCTTATCAATCATGGACAATCTTTGGCCAATGTAGGACAGGACGGTTTAATTTATGAGACAGAGACCGCTGTGTGCCCTGTAAAATCTTTTGAGAAGTTTTTGTCTAAGCGACATCCAGGTTGCGATTCCTTTTTCCAGCGACCCATGGAAACTGTTCCATATTGTGAGGATGACCCTTGGTACCATTGTTGGGGTCTTGGCCTCAACAAAATCACCAATATGATGAGAGAGATTTCTTTTGGCGCAGACCTGTCAAAAATGTACACAAACCATTCCATAAGGGCTACTTCTCCAGCAGTCTACGATGTTATTTGGAGAAAAGATTTTTCTCATGGCAACAAAGTTTCACCGAATGACAGCTGCAAGGAGAAAACCAAAAATGGAAATCAACAAGCAACTATGAAATTTAAAACAAACAATGATACGAGGCAGAAAATAGTACATCCTAAATCTCAAGAGAATGTACATTTTCAGAAGAAAGCAACGCGAGATCGTCAGTCGGTGGTAAGTACACTAAAGTACAGACACTGATACATTTCATACCTAAACTTTATGGTGTAAATGTTGTTTGTGTCAACCCCAAAAGTTACCAGTTGCTGCATATTACCCAATATCCCCAAACAGTTTCATAAGTTTACGTACGTAATATTTATTTTAATTTTCAGGGTCATAGCCTCAATCGTTGGCGGCTAAGCTAAACTTGCTCTTAAATCCCCAAATTCAGAGTTTAGTACCATGTATGCCAGTGTATACGACGGACATAATAATTTAAAAAATGCAAATATACTCCGTCCAATGTGTTGGTATATTAATTAGGAGGCCAATTACCAGGACCATCTACCGAAACTTGATATGGACAGGGCTTGAATGGGTTAGTCCTCCAACCAAATACCCTTGTAAACCGTTCGCCTTATATAGTCCGGCATATACGGAAATTAAATTGTATGTGTGTGTTTCCCATAGTTTTATTGAAGCTATTACATTAAATTAAACATTAATCCTCTCTTGAAATACAGAAGAACAAAACTGAAACTAAAAGCAGAAAAGTAAGTTTCTGTTTTTAGAATATTTGAGGGCCAATTAATTTCATTCAAACATCTTTAAAAAAAGTTAAAGGAAAATAATTGAAATGCCTTAAGGAGAAATTGTATATTATTTCAGTTTTAATTTTTACATAGAACCTGGTGTTAATTAAAATGTTATTTGTGTAAACCTGTTACAAGTTACAACAATAACATTGAACGAATCTAAGATGTATGCTCTGTTTGTTGCTTGAAAATGTTTCCAATATAATTACTTGCTTATGGCAATATGGTTTGGTTTAAGTTCCTTCAAAACGTACATACAGGCTTATAGAAGTATTATTGGCGACAGAAAGATTTAAACTGATTTATAGCTAAAAGTTTTACTCGGTACCTGAGATTTAAAAAAAAACTTAAAGTTGTATAAAACATTATTTTAACGTTCACATTTGTTTTATTATTGAGAAGGAAGATTGAAAACAAATCTGATAACCTTTTTTTTTTAGAAATAAACAGCGTGAAAAGGCGCCCGTTTGTTTGTAAACATTAAAATTATGTTTGATTGTTTGTCTTTCGAAAGTGTCACTTTGTTTTGAAAAGTATTCATTATTATCAACAATATAATAATTTAACAATGTATCTTTTTAAAAAAGATTATTTAATTAATCCCGTAATTTCCAGTGTCTTAACAATAACATATTTTAAAATTTTATTAATTCATTCTGCAATTTCCAAAATCAGATTTAGTACTTAATTAATTTAAACTATGTGTAGTAGGCATGCATGCATGCTATTGCCAATAGGCAAACAGCACATGAACTGTATTTTACTAAGCTTAGTCTGGCACGAGGCCATTATGAGGGGCACCCAGTGAGAACTCACTTCACCCCACCCACCATCATAATGGTTTGCTATTGCTAGACTAGCTCGCAACCTATCCATGGCAACACTCAGCAAGTAAATTATCTGGGATAATAATATTAAGCAGCTTAGATTAATTTAAAATAAATGTTATTTTAATTTTATCGAGTCGATCATGACGAAAAAGGCTGGCAGATTATGCATTGCTGTTTATCCTTTATGAACAAAAATGTCATAACATCCTGCTTTTAAAGAAAGATACTCGGTAAAATCAACTGAAATGTCAAATGAATAGAAATGTCATTTACTTAGTGACAGTAAATAAATAGTTTCGTTTACGGTTTAACAGTGTCGACATCAACGGTGATGATGTCTTCCTCATCAACTTCACGTAGATCTACTTGAATGGTTCAACTGGTCTTGAAGTGAACTTTAACAGAAAAAAACATGATCTAAATTAAACTAATCTTGATATATATTAAAATAAGCTAAAGGGGCATCTTTTTTAAAATAAAGTAAATCATTTTCGAAAGTTTTTTTAGGTCAAGCTCATCATTAGAAAACAAACTGACATTAGTTGCGATGCATTTAACACAAATAAAAAAAGCGGACACTTCACTAATTATCAGTTTCTTTAGTATTGATAAAATGTTCAGTAAACTGGAATAGCTGACACAATGTGAGACGTGGTAAAAATATTTTACATCTGTATGTGTTGTACATTTACAAATAAATATTTAGAGATTATCTTCGAAATCGATCGGATTTTAGATTTTAATTGCTGCTATAGCTGTAGTAGTTGCGAAATAAAAAGCTTTTTTACTCCCAAGTCTACATACATTCCTGATTTGCTACCTCCTACAATACCAGTAATCCCACTCGTCTTCTTTTTCGGCCATTAAAGTAAGTGTTAGTGTAGCAGCAGCAGTACATTTTCCACACATCCGGGCGATTAATATTCACAAATCCGGACGGCACAGTTTATTTTAGAAATCCGACTCCTTTTCTTGTAGTTCGGTATAAATGTCGTATAGACGTTAAATTGCTTAGATATTTTTGTGACTAGTTACGAACCAATATTTTTCAATATTTGTTCAGACATAAGATTTTAGTTCCTCGTCATGATGACATCTGACAACTTAGATTGCTTTGTCGACGGGAAAGAAGATGATGACATTTTCAACAGTTTAAAAAGAAAGCATGTTACATTGACCATTTCACAAAAAGTTGACGTTTTACATAAGTTAGATCAAGGTTACTCTGCACGAAGCTTGAGTGGCCACTATGGTGTGGGCACATCTACGGTTTATGATATAAAAAAGCAGAAAAAGAGGATTCTGAAGTTTTATGCAGACTATGACTCAAACAATTGTCTTGTTAAACGGAAAACTATGCATGGACCCAGGTCAGTTGACCTTGATAAGTCGCTGTATGAATGGTACCAGCAGCGCCGAAATAATGACCAGTTAGTCTCCGGACCAATTTTAATTGCCAAAGCCAAGCAACTGCATCATTTATTACGTATTACCGAACCGTGTGAGTTTTCCACTGGATGGTTGCAAAGGTTTAAATTACGCCACGGCATACAAAATTCGAAGAGATATGAAAGATTATTGGCATTTGATAGAGATTCTGATTATCAGGTGAGTAACGTGATCGTTTATCAAAACTTGCGCTATTATCAAGTCAAGTCAGAACTTGCTATACAAATGCATCTTGGTATGAAGAAGTTTTGGAATGTAGACAAACATTCATAGAACTTTATTTACACAATAAGTATGAGGAACAGCACAGAAAAGTAATTTTGAGTTGTTTAGTTTAAGTTTCACGATACTTTGTTCATACATAGTTACTTTAAAGAACCAATTGATTAATTTGATTTACAACCCACTAATACTACTGCTGCTTATGAGTAATTATGTGCTTCTAGTATTATTACTAATTATTTAATTACAATTAAGTAGGTGTATGTCGTTAGTATGAGTCTAATTAAAAAGTGTTGCCTCATATGTATGTCAAACTCGTTCTATTTAATTTTGAAGTTGGAGAAGGGGACATTTGACGTTATCAGTCTGAGTCTGAGTAGTTTAATTTTCCTTTTCTTCCTCTTAGAAAATTATAATTTTCAGGGTTTTAGAAATATATAAATATTTATTTGATTTACTTTTGTCTTTAATACATTTTGCAGTGGATTAAAGAGTAATAATTGTAACTATCTGACTTGTATTCTAACAATTGTTCATGTCATGAAGAAAAATTCTTGGATCCATTAGAAATGTAACCTAAAGTTGTTGATCTTTAATCAAACGAGTAGTTTTAGACTTTCGGGTGGGGAGAAACATTCTTAACATTGTTGCCTTATGGAGTGCAATGATGAATTAACTGAGTTAATAATCGATCTAAACTGTTTTACTTTTGTGTGTTCGCATTTTCCCTGTATTTACTCACTGGGGGGAGATAAGATATTGCTTGTAAATCTTTTGACGCTGACATGGTTTTGGTTGCATAATTTGGGATGGAAACTTGTGTTTATATCCTCACTTACTGTGAGAAATTAATAAATTAATTAAAAAAACTTTAATTTGTATTCATAAGACCTTTAGAAAAAGTAAAATCAATCGATTGTCTGCCAGATGAGTATAAAAGCCTTTAACCAGCCATCATTGTTTTTAAAACATCAGTTTTGTTAGATGTGTCACAGCCATGAAAAACGTCTGTAAAGGGTGTGTGTAAAGAAGAATACATCTGTTTACTGCTTGTCTATTAGAACCAGACAGTTTTGTTAATTGTATATTATTGATTAAAATGCACTATCAGTGCACACATGCTTATAACTACTACTACTACAGGGACCTGGACCATATACCTGTGCTGGAAAATCCAACTAAAATAATACACTATTTCTATTTTGTATGTGATCTTTAAGAGAAAAAGAGTCTCGAAATGCGTTGTCATACTCAAAAGAAACGAATTTATTTTGGTGTGTGTCGTTCTGTCCACAATGTTCCTAAATATTTTTTACCCAAGCAAATGAATCTCTTATTTATTTTTGTTGCAACCTATTTTTAAAACCCTTCCCTGATTCCTGAGTATTGGTTTGATTCGGTAAAAAATATACTATGATAGCAGCAGATAGATTTAAATGGCCTTCCAAACAACATTTTCGCATAAAAGCGAATAGATCAACACTCGTAATTTAACTCTAATCTAAAAAAGAGAGAAGCCCATAGTTAATTTTGTTGGAGCTTAGAAAAGAAATAATTACCGCCCCCTTGTCCTTGCCCAGGAGACCTATTTGACCGAGTCTGAGTTTTTGTCTTCTTGTTCATGTTCTATTTTGTCGCAGACAAGGAGTCTCATAGTTTAGCGTCCCAGATTTCCACGGTTCGGGTTGTTGTGAGCCTTGTGAGGGCGCCCAGTCAGTTACAACAACAACAACATACTCAAACCTTAGAATTAAAAAAAAATCTAAAAAATAGAGCCATTTATTAATTGTTATTCATACAACGTCGAACAAAGACATACCAGCTTTCTAAACAAAATTGTTCCCGACTAAATGGTAAAATAAAAATAAATACGCCTAGTTAAATAGCTGATGAAGTGTTTACTTATTTAACTTTTGGATTTTTTAGCACTTGGTTTGGGGGGTGGGTTGTTTTTTTAAAAATCTTTTATTATTGCATAGTGTTTTGTTGTGTTGTGTAACTATGGCTGTCTATCGCCTTGGTTGTAGATGAGTGATTGCCGAGTGCCCTCACAACCGTGATGATTTTTGGAACGCTGATCTCACCACTTTAAGAAGAGGCGGCAGAGAAGAACTGGACAGTGTTGTTTTGATCGCCTTTTTCTCTCTTTCTGCTACCGCTGTTTGTTAAGCTGAGCTGCTACAACTGCATTTACTCTTTCTCTACTTCACAACCCAGTTGTTATGTCTGCTTCCAGACTGTAGCCGGCTGTTGTTGGCTGGCTGACTTGTTTGCCACTCACCACAAGAACATCGCCATTTACCAGCGTCACCATTCCAATTTTCGCAGGTTGACTCGCAACTGAACACTTTATGCAAATGTGACCTACATATCTCGAACTTTAATCTCTTGAGTTAGAATTTCAATGTGTTTTCTTGAGTGCAAAATCAATGGAGAGAAAGGGAATAGGTCGAAGGGACAATATACTTAACACTGTTGTTCCGTAGCAACAATACTGTGTACTACTTACTACACAGTGTGTAGTGATTTTTACAAATGGCGACTTTACATGCTGTAAGCAATACGCAGTATTATGTTTTATATGTCTAAAGCGGTCGTTCTTTTGCAAACGGGGAGTTTACATCTCCGTATTTGGATAACTAACTGGGTGTAGGTGAGCGTCTGAAAAATAACTGACAATCTCACATCTATTGATATTGTGATCTGTTGTGTCTTAAAATGGCGGCTGAATCTGTAGAAGAAGCAGGCACTGGAGGTGGAAGTGGTCTGTATATAACAAATGCATTGAACAATGAAGAAATAGAAGGTCTTTTGAGTAAGGATTCAAAGTCTAGCCAACAATCAGAGAAATATGCTGTCCTTAAATTCCGACATTACTTGGCTAAACAAGGAGAACCGTTATTTTTGGAGAACTTGTGTTATCATTGTACAAATGGAGACATGGATGCCAAAAAACGTTTATTGGCCTACTTGACCAATTTCTTTGGAGATCTTCGGAAATCCGACGGCAGCAAATACAAATTTAATGCCTTAAGGAGTGTCAGGTATGCTTTAAACCGCTTCACTCTTAAATTTGGTGTTGACTTCCTCAATGACTCTTTTCTGAAAAGACCATTACACGATGCCTGGATGGCTTTAGGTGAACGTCTCAAACAAGAAGGCATGGCAGAAGTTCAGCACCATGACATTTTGTCTCTCGAAGAAGTAAAGAAAGCTTATACTTGGTGTAACCAAAATCTTTCTGATCCTGATCGTCTGCAGAAAAGAATTTTCCTGGATATCTATCTTTATTTTGGTCGTCAATGTCGACAAAACCTTCCTCATTTGACAAAGGACAATTTTGGAATGGATATTGACGGTAATAATATTCGTTTTGTATATTTCATTGAACAAGACTCGTCGGGAACAGCAAATGATGTTTTGAGAAGAGGTAACAATCAGTTGGTGATGAGAGAACGTCCAAGAGATGCTCATTGCCCAGTGAGCACCTTTCTTAAATATG
>JBAKGL012361089.1:0-11910 GCA_037178445.1 Onykia robusta | reverse complement strand
CATCAAGCAGTAACAATAATGTGTCTGTAAAACGTTTACAAGAAAAGAAAAGAGACGTTTATAACTAGTAAAATGGTAGAGTCAATGATAACAGGGGGGGGGGGCAAACGAAGACTCTTTACGATTGAGAAAGAAAGGTGGGGGGTCAAGGAATTTGAATTCTGACGGTCCTTTTTCCTTAGAAGCACGTGGGAGAAATGATAGAACACAATGATTCCGAAGACATGGGAGAAACAAGGTTAGAGGGAAAACACGATTTCTCTATATCGAGATACAAGAGAGAGAGAGAGAGAGAGAGAGAGAGAGAGAGCATACCATTGGACAGGTGATAATTTAGGACTCGGACAAGCAATGCTTACGTGTGTAGATTACAGCGACATTTTTCTTTCTGTACCTGCCTTCTCCCGGTGTCCAGTGCTAAAGAAACGGTGCTTCAATTTTAACTGGCCCGTTATTTAGGAAATCCGAGAAAGGACTGTTGTGGTGGCAGAACAGAGATGCTGTTATCAGCAAATCTTTTGTCCCTGTAGATCCTTTACTGAGGGTGGTTTCGTTGACATAGTCGAGGCACAAAGTTTTGCTCCATATTCAGGAACTAGACCTTGTAGCATGACAGAAAAGTGAGGGTAGACTTTTTGTATTTGTTCAGTGTTCCAATTAATGGCGTCATAAGCCACTAAAATGTAGGAATTCAGAGGTATACGTCACAGAACACGAATAATACATTCAAATGTTTACGTTGAAGCGCGTTAGCAATACAATAGTTTACATGCAAATTAATAAGCTACGGTCATGGAATTCAGCTATAAGGGAAAATATCACCTCTCTTGCGGAAAAATCCACTAAATGTTTGAAAATCAAAGTTATCACATTACCGATGCAGGGGATAATTAGAAACATCCAATAGGATGCTGTTTTTTTATTATGTATATATATTTTAGGATGTATATATGGAGGTAACTGGGTCAATAGCCACTCTGATGAGTCGTGAAACGACGAAACAGCACTTTCTGTGGATTTTAGACAATATATTCACTCCCTCAAATTAGAGGTAGAGCACTCTAATTAGGTAAGATGCCGTTTATATATACTATAAAAGTAACGTTCTTTGGAGAAATCCGAATTGAACCCTCTTTCAGCGGTTAAAAACGGGCGTTAAAATACATACCCGTTAAATCTGACTACGATCTCACCGAAATTCAGCAGCCTAGGGGTAGGTGTAAGCACGCTAGTCTCTCAGCCGAGAGCCCAGCGGTCGTCTGGAGGGAAGTAACTCGGTCAATAGCTGCACTGATGAGTCGTGAAACGACGAAAAATTACTCTCTATGTATTTAGACAATATATATATATATATATTGATATATATATATTGGTATGTACATATTCATGAATGTATTTATTACTGCTTGGGATAGACTGATCATGTGTAACAATATAGATTCATTAGATCAATGAGGTCAGTTGTTATACTGTTGTTGCACAAATAGTGTGGTGGTGTTGTTAAGTTTAATTAGAGTCACGTCAGTCAGTCAGATGCGATTGGTCGGTCTGACTTTTGGCACTTTTTACGACGATATTCGCTTTTACTATTGGTTAGAGGATCTCTTTAACACTATGTCATCTATTATGTCAATAATTCCTGTTTCATTTATGATTGTCAAATACATATTTATGAATGCATTTGAAGTAATATATGTATATTTACAGAATGTAAGTCCCATTTTTGCGTTATATTTAAAATGTAAATAGACCTCCATCTAAGTCCATTGTAACTTTAGTTGGTACTAGTTTATTGTACGTTCTTTTATGGATAATTGCTTAATGAGATTGATAATATACATTGTGAACTATAGTGGCAGATTTAAGTTTCACATCGCTAGGCGAATGCCATGTTCCATTGTTTTACGATGGGCGCCTATACTCACATACTTTTCAAGGCCTCATTTGTCACCGACTTTACAAAGGGTGCTGATAAGATATCTGCCTTCAATTGTGAGTGTTAGTCCAGACAAGTTTGGGAAGCATTTCTGTAGTGTATGCCTCCCACCCCAGAATGTAATGATAATATGCACTTAAAATATGAAGACATGCAAGCAGTACCAGCTTTACATATGGGACAGGCGTGCTGCAGCCCAGGTCCTCATAATCTACGGCAAAAAATAAACAAAATAATTATTACATAATTCACTTTTAACGTTATTTCATTTGTAACCATAACAATCAGGTCTATATCAAATCTGCAAGGATACCAGTTTGAAGCAGCGGACGGTTTACAGTAGTAACATCCCAGTAGTTATATCATGAAGAAGGATTCCCAAATATTTCTGTTACGCCTAAATATCTTTACGCGAAACTGGGATGGGTCCTGACCCGTACTTTGAGAATCCTTATCATAGCACAGGGCATCCATTTGCTTCAATCTATCCCTCGATGCGAAGCACTTGTTTCTTCTTCTCCTATTTGTCTTGTTTTCACTCTCTGACCCAACTGATTTGATCGAAACGGATTTTGCCATTTCCATATGGATTCACTGATGAAAGAAAAGGATTTCAAAATGTTTTCACACAAATGTTTCTCTACGCGTGTTGTGCTCGTGGTTGCAGCTCCAATATGCATTCAGCTGAATACAAAAGCGGTTAAGGTGTTCAACTAAACAATCTAAAGTAAATAGCGTTTAATGACAGCAACAGATGCCGATGCTTCTTCCCGGAGGGCATTTCTCAAAACAGTGTGTAACCGCGCCTGCTTTGAATCAGAGTTGCTGGATTTAGATCTTGCCCAATCTTAGTGAAGCTCCTATTAATCTGCATCACACGCATAGCTTCTAAATTAGCTCCTATCCGATCTCTGTAATTTCTTAAACTTTTATAAAAAGACATAGAGTTTCTATTGATCAAATTACGAATATTTGGTAAGTAAACATCATGTAATCATATATTAGTAGATAGAACATTGAAGATATTTTATAATTCAATCGTATCAAGTAATTCGTTTTAATAATACTTCAGTTTCTATTCGGTGTTGTCCTGACAATTTTGGGTTCCTCGACCAATTCGCCTGATATCGTTTACCGTGCTAAGATGAATAGGGCTTTATCAAGGGATGTCGGTATTAGGCTTTTTAGCTCCCTTTTTCCTTGCAAATATAGCTATAAAATATCAACCCTAGTTTACACAGCTGCTTTGAATTATCCCACTTGAGGATTCAAATAATGCTGGAAGAAAGAAGTTTGTGGGCATAAATGGAATGGCCATTAGCGTCGTGTTACATCGGTACCAACATCTCTTTTCTTTTAGAATAAAGGAAATACCCTAATGATCTGTTAGAAAACGACAACGGAAACTGTCACAAAAATGTTAAAATACATTCTTTTCAGTTTTTAAGTTGGTCTGGCTCGCTACGTATATATGTAGGGATGGATATATATGTATGTGTATGGCGTGTGTGTCACGTATTTACTCTTTATCATTTTTAGAAACACATTTCTTTAAATAGGTTTTAGTGGGGGGGGGGATTTGCAATGTCAATGTTATGCTAAATTGTTCACTTAGTTTGTGTCCAGCAGTGCTTACACTTGTATTCTAAAAATTCCAACTTTTTTTTAGTGATCATGACCCAACAAAAGAAGAAAATTATTCATTGATCACCACTTTTTAAAAATTGTTTAATTGATCACCCCCAACAAGGGACATTGATCACTTGACAGTTTCTATTGACTATTTCTAGTGAGTGACCTGTCTTTTTTCTCTTTGTTGCCACTTAATTATATTGACTTGTGTGCGCACTGTTCATAATGTCAATGTCTGGTAGCAAAGTACGTAACCTTCACAGGAATTGTATGGAAGCTGCCATAATAACCATGTAATTAATGTCTACCATACAACGTATATGGTGATCAGAGTTTTATGATCTTGGAAAAGCATACAAAATGACGTCATTTTTCTTCTTTCTCTTTTTTCAAACGCAACTTGAGCGGATGAATATGAGAAGTTTTGGCTGATGAAAGGCAATCATTAAATGGTGAAAACAAGCATTATCAATTATCAATTTAATTATTCGTTTTCGAGTCTTTCATTTTTTTCTACATAATTCTAGCCAATATATCTCAGCATTCCAGCATCAGATATTCTCAACCAAATCACATTTTCAAAAACTTTCAAATCTTTTGCCATTTGCGATCATTTTGGAAAATCAGAAACTGAAGTTATCCATTTAACTGAGGCATAGCAGAGAGAGAGGGGAAGGAAGGGGCTATTTAAAAACGACCCCCCCCCCCAAAAAAAAAAGTGGAGGGAGGCTTTCAAAAGCTTAATAAATAGAAGTTCACCTAGTGCATTTCTATTGACATTATACAATAACAAGTATATATTTGTACATACATGGATTGCATAAAAAATAATTCATCCCTTGGGGCTGCTTTTCAACAATCAAATGTTTTCCTGTTTCATCAAATCTCACTAAATGTTCGAGGAAGTCCCTCAAGGAGCTGGGCCCCCAAATCTTTATCAATACCTTAGCCAATTAATACTAAGGGGAAATTTAAACTCGTAAAAAATAAATATATAAGATCTGTTCGGAAATTATGCAGCCATTTAATATTAACAAAAAAATAGCATACCTAGGGCAAAAGCACCCTAGTCTGCTTCTGAATACACCTCTTGGGACCTCATGCCCTTATCCCAGCATCCCTATCCCTTTTCAGAACAGTCTGCAAAGTCTTCTTTCTGGGTCACCATTAGCTGCTTTGTAGCATTCTCTTTAATCTCGTCCACACTCTAAAATTTCTTTGGAAGAGACCAGAAATTGCTGGCAGTTAAATCTGGACTGCTGACACACCTTGGTGATCCCATGTTCTGCTACAAAACCCTGCAGGAGAAGTGAAGAGTGACTCACTTGTTGTGGATGCGACACAGTAAACGAGAACACTCAATGGCATTTTAGTGCCAACTGAGTAACCCCACGGAAGAGTTTATGCATCTGGTTCTCGATATATTGAAAATAGCAAGATACTTTCTCTAGACAGACCATGAATACCAATTTATAAAAATGTAAAACCTCTCTATTCTCATATCAGGGGTATAGATAGAGATTGTGTTTCGGGGTGGTGGGGGCCCTTGAAGGCCTCCTCCAACATTTAGCGAGCTTTGCTATTGTATAATGTTAGTAGAAATGCAGTAGATGAACTACTATTCATAAAGCTTTTTGGGGGCACATCCCCACCCTCAGCTATGCCCATGTCTCACATACCCTTTTTCGAAAAGAATTTACTCACCAAATCTATCCGCATGTACCCATTTATAACATTTAAACTTTAAATTTTAGAATTCATTTATATTTAAAACAGTTCTACTGAACCAACTTTGCAGCAGTTTCTCATATTTTATTGGCTCTTTTATTTAACAAAAATAAATTCTGCTTCATTGAAATTCTTTCAAAATTTAACTGTAAAATAATAGAAACTAGAAGTACCTGTGGAAATTCCATGGGTGTTGACAACTGAGATTATCCATTATCTCATGTCTCTGCTTTTCTCTCCCCTGTGCCTATATCTTCTTATTCTCTCCCTTACCCTTTCCAATTGTCGTTGTCAGTCCATGATTTTCATCTAAATGTTACAAACATGGATTACAGATAGTTTTTCGTACTGAAGATGTAGTAAAAGAGAAAAAAAGGGGGTTCGTTAGGTAGTTCAATACGAGGGTATGAAGAGAGGGGTGAAGGAAGAAAGTTAAGTAGTGTAATAAGAGTGTAGGAAGGGAGAGGGCAGAAAAGAAGAGTATATAGTTTAACGAGGGGTGGGGACGGGACAATTGATGCACATGAAACTAATCCATGTTTATATTTTCTATGGTTTTGAGAAGGGTCATTAACATACGAATAGTTTTTCGGACTATTGACCTACTTGCTGTTTGTGTTGTAAACACGACGTTTCGGCCGATCCATTCTTCGGCCATCTTCAGGTGTAAATTACAAATGTGATGATGGTGTTAAACAGAAGGTTGTCACGCTATGTTGTGGGGGTGTTTTTTCAATGCTCACCTTATATGGCTTACATTCGTAATTTACACCTGAAGAAGGCTGAACAATGGATCGAAACGTTTAAATTTAAGAATCGAGGATACTAGTGTACTAGTAAGCAACACAAGTACTGGTTTTTATCTTTTGGCTGCAGTGACGACCATTAAGGGTTTCTCTTATTAGTAGTGTTACTAATTGATAAATAGTTCTAATAATTCTGTTGGTCTCAGATCATAACTTATGGCCCCAAATTAACCACAAAGCAAAATAAGCACGGGCTTAGGGACCCAAATAGAGAGGGGGTCCCTGGAGTTAAGAAAAAAACTTTATAAAAATGTTGTCTTGTCTGGGAACTCACAAAAACTGGAGCCAAGTAGAGAAGGTTTTCAACTAGATTTTTCATAGCAAATGTATCTACATCGCTTCTCCCTCCTTTACCCGACCAGCTTCACGGACTTTCTTGTCCTCTACCCCGTCCCTCGCAGGTTGGGAACTATCCCCTCCCCCCATACACCTGCTCAAGAGGGAGAAGGTTTGGAACCCCAACCCCGCCAGCACACATTTCTGTAACTGCCCCATATCCGACCCTGGGCCTCAGATAGTCGAACTTTTACTTTTCTGTTTTGCCTTACGCTGGCAACGACTTCAGCTGGGGCCCCTTCTTGAGCTCTGCATATTACTTAGATCCCGTTTGTTGCTATGTGTGAAGAGGATGAGAGATGAGAGGCGAAAAGACACCGAAATAGTGTCACCCACTTCATCACCCTATCACTCACTTCACCCTGAGAGTTGAATTCATGCCTTTCCCAAGAAGGGCATTAGTGCGAAGTGAGTTGGAACTAGTGAGATAGAAAGTAAAAAGAAACAGAAGAAAAAAATAACATACAAATGGTTTTTCGGACCATAGGGCTCCTTCTTATTGTTTGTGTTGTAAGCACGACGTTTCGGCCGATCCATTCTTCGGCCTTCTTCAGGAGTAAATTACGAGTATGACGGTGTTAAACAGAAAGGTTGTCACGCTATGATGTAGGGTATTTCTCAAACCTTACCTTGCTAGGCTTGGATTTTTTCATCTTGTCCTTGTTGAGTAGTGTAAGACGCCGCATCGGACTGGACTCTGCACTAGTTTGACTAATGCATATAGTCGACATCCTTCTGTTTAACACCATCATATTCGTAATTTGCACCTGAAGAAGGCCGAAGAACATAACAAAAACAATAAGGAGTTAAATAGTGCGAAAAAGCATTTGTATGTTCATGACCCTTCTCAAAACTATAGAAAAAAATAACTTGATGTCTTCTTTATTTATAGATTTTTACGGTTTTAAATTTATCAACGTAACTTTTGCCTTGAAAGTCTTACTGGTTCGTGGTGTTTGAGGTTGGTAGGGACCACGTAAAGTGAGTAGCACAATTATCTTTACTCCGATTAGCATTTTTTAACGTAGATATTTATATCTTTCTCATTAGTTATTATATTGATTTGTGTGTTGTGTAAAAGATGTGATAGCATCCGTTACTGACTATAATTAGTCTATTATTGAAGTTGCTGCTGCTGCTGCTGCTGCTGCCCTCGCCGCCGCCGCCGCCGCCGCTGCCACACCTAAAAAAAAGTTTACATCACCGTCGGGTCGTCTCATATCTTCATTGATTGGTGGGAAATGTGTCCTTCTTAAAAAAGGAAGAGGGGAATCATTATTTACTAAAGTTTCTCCTAACCGTCCTCATCCTCATGATGATAGTAGGCACAAATGCTCAGCTGCTGCTTAAAACAATGTGTGCTGTTGACTAGGGAGGAAACACAGAGAGAGAGAGAGAGAGAGAGAGAGAGAGAGACATATACGCGCCTTTTGTCCTTCTCCTGCTGCTACGACGACTACTACTGTTAATGAATTGATATATATATATTCGTATTGGTATGCTGAACTACTGGATTTGCATAGAGAAAGAGTCGCGCACCTCGAACGGATTATTATGTCTATTATTATTCTTTTTCAAACAAGAAGAAGGGTTTAACATGGTTTCTGTGGTTAACTCGTCTGTCTACTTTACTGACTTAACTGATAATTTGCTGAACAACCAGGCGAATAAAAACAAGATGTAAAAAAGAAAAGAAAAGTTGAACTAAACCAGGACAAAATGAAGTTAAAATAATTGTAAACATTCCTCGGCGTGTTTTATAAAGTGCAGCTGATCCTTCTTCTCCTATTTCTGGATTTATTTGGATTTTTCACTCAACCACGTTTTTGGAATTCGATAAGTTTCGTCCTCAATTTTGTTTTGTTGTTCCGATATTTTTCGGAATTAGTTTTACTTCATGGAAATGTTTGTTCTTTTGTTTTTACACACTAAAACAATGTAATTTAAATACAACTGATGAAACAACAGTGAAAAAAAAACACACAAAAAAACACAAAGTTTCTTTGTAGATCTCACCTTTCCTCACGCACCTGGACTTCATTTATTGTTGTGTTTGTTTAAAAATAATTAATTGGAAGGGCAAGAAGAAGGGGGTAAAGAAAAACTATCACTTTTCTTTTTCAAAACTGAATTGAGAATCTTATTCTTTTTTCTTCTTTTTCTGTTTGTGACCTTTTCCCTTCCTCTTGTGAATATATTGTGTGTGGGTTGTCGGAAATACTTCAAATTACAGACACATTAAGTTATCTAATTACTTAACTGCCTCATTTATTATTACAACATTTCCACGTTTGTCGTTTGAGGTGGGTTTTCTTGTTTACTTAAGTCACAAAATACAAATCTGGTTGCTGGGTTGGTTGGCTGCAAACATTCAAGTTTAAACACCAATCGGCTGACACTACTATTGACATTACTTAAACAATTTCAAAAATAAGTATGATAAATACAGAATAAACTATAAAAAACAATGATTTAAAAATAAAACAAAAAACAAACCGAGATTAAAGCACTCTACATCTATCTACTTTGTTGAAAATAACTTCGGTTGTTTGTTAAAAAAACACAAATCGTTTTTCCTGTTTAAGAAAGATTCTCGTTATATAATAATTATTTATTTTTGTTTTCCCCCATAATTTCCTTTCTCTTACTTTTGTATTATTACAAATTGAAAGTGACAACTACTTTAATTCAGAAAGTTTGAAAGAGAGTAAAGAAAGACTTGTTGTTGTTGTTGCGGTTGATATAGACTCGCACCCAACTTTGTTTATATTTATGTTGTAATATGATTATGTCAGAATGGATGTTGACTTGAAGTATGGGAAACTCAACAAGAGGGTTTGCAATATTAACTTGCACGAGGGATGCCGCCCCAGGGTCAGTACCGAATCTGGGAATCCCCCACCCGAATCACAAATGCTGGAACCTGCTATTTGGTTCAAATGTCTACTTATAACTTACATCCATGTCGACTGCGATCAAAGACGAGTCCGTTTTCGAAAAATCTCTCAACTCTCAACTGTTTCCGACAGTGAAACCTGGCGACCCGATCGTCATACCAACTCTTCTTCTCCCCCCCGAACAACAGACGAGGAATTAAAGTCTTTACGCACAGACACCACAAGACGAGGAGATGACTCTAATGATTCTCGTCTCCGGAATTTGTCTACTGATTCTATATACGAAGTGTACGACGATGGAGAGTGTTACGACTTCGATTGTTTGATCGACGAATTTTTTAATCAGGCCACTGACAATCTAATCGATTTCAGCCGTGGCGTTCTCAGCGAATCGGATTTCAACATTTGTGTTCTGAAACTTTTGCATTGTTTTATCTTACCCTCTGTCAAGTTCATGATATCCGACCTACCTATTCTGTTAATGGCCCAGGACTATATTAACGATCAGGTGATCAAGTCAGAGGAACGGATCTTGAAACAAGATAAAATGGTCTTTCTCACCGAGTCCTCCCTGAAGTCTCAACGGGAGAGGTTAATCCGCACAGAAAACTTTCTCAAGGAATCGAACGTACGAAATTGCAAGACAGAGTTTTTGAGTATTCTGCTAAAAGATGTGGAAAAGGATATTTTCAAAAATGACCGTCTTCTAGATGAATACCAACAAAAGATAAACGATATGAAAGCTGCCTCTGGGGATGCAGCTGAGCCACTGGTCAGCTTACGAAAAGAAAGGGACAATATTCACCAGCAGTTGGACAACTTGGAGCACATTCGCGAGAATATTAAAAATGTTATTATCCGTCCTGTTATGAAAAAGAAAAAAAAGTTTAAGAAGAAAAAACTGCAGAACGTCTTTCATGAGATTTATGTGGAGGTTAGCAAGAAGTTGAATGAACAGAAAGAATCTTTGCAGAACATGTGTTTCGAAAAGGTCAAAATCGTTACTGTTCGAGAAGCTATCATTTTGTCGATTCGCGATGTCCAAACTGTCGGTGAGACGGTGGGCATCGAGGTCAAGATTGATGGCAGTGAACGGGCCACGGACATCTTTGATGTGAAGCTCAAGCCGGACAGTTGGAAAACCCATGAGGAAAAGGTTGCACTTATTTTAAGTAACCCTAAGCAAGAGACTCACCAACTCCACAAAAAATTCTGCAACCGGATTAGGGATCGAATTAAAGCTTCAGTTGAAGAATACACCCTGTTCCGCACAGAGACATTAAAAAATGGTGTGTGTACAGAAGTAAAAATTAGTCCTACAGAGATGGAACTGCTAAACCAATCTGGTCTCTCTAGCCACCGCACTAGATATTACCTCCCAATTGACAACACCTCCTTTCATGCCTCCTTAAATCGCAAATTTTCTGATTCTATGGAGCTACCTGTAATGAGAAATGCAAGTGTGGAAGAAAAATTCCCTTTGGATCAGAGAATATCCGATGATGTTTCTATGAACGATCAATTCCGCACTTTGCCTCTCAAGTCATCCATTGACACATTCCGTTCGGATATTCATTCACATATCCAAAATATGTGCAGGAATGTATTGCCATCTGCATTCGAGCAAACTGATATTTCTTTGAGCAAACTTTGGCTCATCTACGAGAACCATCTCTACCAAAACCTCATGAATGACATCATTAAACTTTATTCCGTTGCCTACGAATCGGTCTGTAACCACCTTATTACTAACCTCTATAAATTTTCTGTCTCTGAATTTGTCAATGAGGGTTCATTCTCTCAGCGATTTCTGCTTGGACAAGACATGTCTTCTTTTTCTACTCCTGCCACAGACTCTCTCGAAAACAGTGAGGATGAAAAAAACGATGAGGTTGATAATGAGAAAATGCGGCTTTCAATGTCAATGGATGAACTGAAATGGCAGAGCGACCTGGTGAAAGATTTGTATCGTGGTGCAGACGAGGATTGCTGTAGTCTTATGGAATCTATAAAACTCTCTTTTGACACTCGTAGGAATTCCATGAAGAGTATGAAGACGCAAAGCTCTTCCGACTCTGTTGAAAGTTTCCATGATGCAATGCCAGAAATCAATATTGCTGTTGAGCCTTCCGATGTCCGACTTGAACATATGTCTCCGCAAAAAAAGGGTGAATATGACTTGACGAATTTCAAACAGTCCTTCTCTCCGGCATTGCTATGCATAGATAACATGTTGGTTACTAGCAGCATTGTGGGTAAACTCCGGTGTCTAACTCGTATTTTCCGATTCCTTGGAACGACTATCTCAACAATTTGTTCTTCAGAGAATTCTGACTACTTAGCTTGTTCAGATGATATTCTGACTACAACGATTTTACTTTTGGTGCTGTTGGTCGATCACCAAAAACTGAAGCAATTCTATGTGCAGCTAATGACAATGGTCGACTTAATGGCACCATGTCTCATTGGAGGCATACATGACTGCAGCTTGACAAACTTTTACAGTGCCTTCCACTTTATCTTCAGTCATATTGTTTTGATGTCTCGCAGAAGCTGACCCTTGTGGCGATTTATC
>JBAKGL012349990.1:0-12007 GCA_037178445.1 Onykia robusta | reverse complement strand
GTGTTGCAGATTGTGCAAGAGTGCAGCATTGGGGAATTAGGAACCTTAACCTTTTTTTTAATGAAAGCAAGATGTGGTGAGAATTAAAAATTTCAGTTGTCATTTCCATCGTGTGTTGCAGATTGTGCAAGAGTGCAACATTGGGGAATCCCGAACCATAACCTTTTTTAATGAAAGCAAGATGTGAAGAGAATTAATCATATCAGTTGTCATTTCCTTCGTGTGTTGCAGATTGTGCAAGAGTGCAACGTTGTGGAATCAAGAACCTTAACCATATCTAATGGAATCAAGATGTGAAGTGAATTAATATTCTCAATTGTCATTTCCATCGTGAGTTTTAGATTGTGCAAGAGTGCAACATTGGGGAATCTCGAACCTTACCATTTTTTAATGAAAGCAAGATGTGAAGAGAATTAATAGGCTCAGTTTTCATTTCCATCGTGTGTGGCAGATTGTGCAAGAGTGCAACATTGGGGAATCTGGAACCTTAAAATTTTATAAGTTGTCATTTCCTTCGTGTGTTGCAAATTGCGCAAGAGTGCAACATTGGGGAATCTGGAACCTTAACCTTTTTTAATGAAAGCAAGATGTGAAGAAAATTAATGATCTCAGTTGTAACTTCCATCGTGTGTTGCAGATTGTGCAAGAGTGCAACATTGGGGAATCAGGAACCTTAACATTTTTTAATGAAAGTAAGATGTGAAAAGCATTAATAATCTCAATTGTCATTTCCATCGTGAGTTTTAGATTGTGCAAGAGCGCAACATCGGGGAATCTGGAACCTTAACCTCTTTTAATGAAAGCAAAATTTGTAGAGAAATAATAATCTCAGTTGTCATTTCCATCGTGAGTTGCAGATCGTGCAAGAGTGAAACATTGGGGAATCAGGAACCTTAACCTTTGTTAATGAAAGCAAGATGTGAAGAGAATTAATAAGCTCTGTTGTCATTTCCATCGCGTGTTGCAGATTGTGCAGGAGTGCAACATTGGGGAATCTGGAACCGTAACATTTTTTAATGAAAACAAGATATGAAGAGAATTAATAAGCTCAGTTGTCATTTCCATTGTGAGTTGCAGATTGTGCAAGAGCGCAAAATTGGGGAATCAGAAAACTTAACCTTTTTTAATGAAAGCAAGATGTGAAGAGAATTATTGATCTCAGTTGTCATTTCCATCGTGTGTTGCAGATTGTGCAAGAGTGCAGCATTGGGGAATTAGGAACCTTAACCTTTTTTTTAATGAAAGCAAGATGTGGAGAGAATTAAAAATTTCATTTGTCATTTCCATCGTGAGTTTTAGATTGTGCAAGAGTGCAACATTGGGGAATCTGGAACCTTTTTTAATGAATGCAAGATGTGAAGGGAATTAATACTCTCAATTGTCATTGCCATCGTGAGTTTTAGATTGTGCAAGAGTGCAACATTGGGGAATCTGGAACCTTAACCATTTTTTAATGAAAGCAAGATGTGAAGAGAATTAATACTCTCAGTTGTCATTTCCATCGTGTGTTGCCAATTGTGCAAGAGTGCAACATTGGAGAATCTAGATCCTTAACCTTTTTTAATAAAAGCAAAATGTGAAGGAAATTAATAATCTCAGTTGTCATTTCCATCTTGAGTTGCCGATTGTGCAAGAGTGCAACATTGGGGAATCTGGAACTTTAACCTTTGTGAATGAAAGCAAGATGTGAAGTGAATTAATAACTCGGTTATCATTTCCATCGCGAGTTTTAGATCGTGCAAGAGTGCAACATTGGGGAATCTGGAACCTTAACCTCTTTTAATGAAAGCAAGATGTGAAGGGAATTAATAATATCAGTTGTCATTTCCATCGTGAGTTGCAGATTGTGCAAGAGTGTAACATTGGGGAATCTCGAACCTTAACCTTTTTTAATGAAAGCAAGATGTGAAGAGAATTAATATACTCAGTTGTCATTTCCTTCGTGTGTTGCAGATTGTGCAAGAGTTCAACATTGGGGAAGAAGGAACCTTAACCTTTTTTAAAGAAAGCAAGATGTGACGAGCATTAATAATCTCAGTTGTCATTTCCATCGTGTGTTGCAGATTGTGCAAGAGTGCAACATTGGGGAATCTGGTACCTTAACCTTTTTTAATGAAAGCAAGATCTGAAGAGAATTAATCATATCAGTTGTCATTTCCTTCGTGTGTTACAGATTGTGCAAGAGTGCAACATTGGGGAATCTGAAACCTTAACCTTTTTTAAAGAAAGCAAGATGTGAAGAGAATTAAAGATCTCAGTCTTCATTTCAATCGTGTGTTGCAGATTGTGCAAGAGTGCAACATTGGGCAATCAGGAACCTTAACATTTTTGAATGAAAGTAAGATGTGAAGAGCATTAATAATCTCAATTGTCATTTCCATCGTGTGTTGCAGATTGTGCAAGAGTGCAACATTGGGGAATCTCGAACCTTAACCTTTTTTTTAATGAAAGCAAGATGTGAAGAGAATTAATAACTTCAGTTGTCATTTCCATTGTGTGTTGCAGATTGTGCAAGAGTGCAACATTGGGGAATCAGAAATCATAACCTTTTTTAAGGAAAACAAGATGTGAAGAGAATTAATAAGCTCAGTTGTCATATCCATTGTGAGTTGCAGATTGTGCAAGAGTGCAACATTGGGGAATCAGAAACCTTAACCTTTTTTAATGAAAGCAAGAAGTGAAGAAAATTAATAAGCCCAGTTGTAATATCCATTGTGAGTTGCTGATTGTGCAAGAGTGCAACATTGGGGAATCAGAAAACTTAACCTTTTTTAATGAAAGCAAGATGTGAAAAGAATTAATTATCTCAGTTGTCATTTCCATCGTGTGGTGCAAATTGTGCAAGAGTGCAACATTGGAGAACAATGAACCTTAACCTTTTTTATAGAAGCAAGATGTGATGAGAATTAAAAATCTTAGTTGTCATGTCCATTGTGAGTTGAAGATTGTGCAAGAGTGCAATATTGGGGAATCAGGAACCTGAACCTTTTTTAATGAAAGCAAGATGTGAAGAGAATGAGTAAGCTCAGTCGTCATTTCCATCGTGATTTGCAGATTGTACAAGAGTGCAACGTTGGGGAATCTGGAATATTAACCTTTGTTAATGAAATAAAGATGTGAAGAGAATTAATAATCTCAGTTGTCATTTCCATCGTGAGTTGCAGATTGTGCAATAGTGCAACATTGTGGAATATGGAACACTAACCTTTTTTATTGAGAGCAAGATGTAAAGAGAATTTTTAATATCAGTTGTAATTTCCATCATTTGTTGCAGATTGTGCAAGAGTGCAACATTGGAGAACAAGGAAACTTAACCTTTTTTAATGAGAGCAAGATGTGAAGAGAATTAATAAGCTCAGTTGTCATTTCCATCGTGTGTTTTTAATTGTGCAAGAGTGCAACATTGGGGAATCAGGAACCTTAACCTTTTTTAATGAGAGCAAGAACTGAAGAGAATTATTAATCTCAGTCGTCATTTCAATCTTGTGTTGCAGATTGTGCAAGAGTGCAACATTGGGGGATCAGGAACCTTATACTTTTTTAATGAGGCAAGCTGTGAAGAGAATTAATAATCTCAGTCGTCATTTCCATCGTGAGTTGAAGATTGTGCAAGAGTGCAACATTGCGGAATCAGGAACCTTAACCCTTTTGAATGAAAGGAAGATGTGAAGAGAATTAATAACCTCTGTCGTCAATTCCATCGTGAGTTGCAGATTGTGCAAGAGTGCAACATTGGGGAATCAGGAACCTGAAACTTTTTTGATGAAAGCAAGATGTGAAAAGAATTAATAAGCTCAGTTGTCATTTCCATCGTGTGTTGCAGATTGTGCAAGGATGCAACATTGGGGAATCTGGAACCATAACCTTTTTTAATTAAAGCAAGGTGTGAAGGGAATTATTAATCTCAGTCGTCATTTCCATCTTGTGTTGCAGATTGTGCAAGAGTGCAACATTGCGGAATCAGGAACCTTAACCTTTTTTAATGAAAACAAGATGTGAAGAGCATTATTAATCTCCGTTGTCATTTCCATCGTGTATTGCAGATTGTGCAAGAGTCCAACATTGGGGAATCAGGAACCTTAACTTTTTTTTAATGAGAGCAAGATGTGAAGAAAATTAGTAATCTTAGTCGTCATATCCATCGTGAGTTGCAGATTTTGCAAGAGGGCAACATTGGGGAATCCGGAACCTTAAAGTTTTTTAATTAAAGCAAGATATGAAGAGATTTTATAATCACACTTGTCATTTCCATCGTGTGTTGCTGATTGTGCAAGAGTGCAACATGGGGGAATCTGGAACCTTAACCTTTTTTTGATGACAGCAAGATGTGAAGAGAATTAATAAGTTCAGTTGTCATTTCCATCGTGAGTTGCAGATTGTGCAAGAGTGCAACATTGGGGAATCAAGAACCTGAACATTTTTTAAAGAAAGCAAGATGTGAAGAGAATTAATAATCTTAATCGTCATTTCCATCGTGAGTCGCAGATTGTGCAAGAGTGCAACATTCGGGAATCAGGAACCTTAACCTTTTTTTGATGATAGCAAGATGTGAAGAGAATTAATAAGCTCAGTTGTCATATCCATCGTGAGATGCAGATTGTGCAAGAGTGCAACATTAGGGAATCAGGAACCTTAACCTTCTTTAATGAAAGCAAGATATGAAGAAAATTAATAATCTCAGTTGTCATTTCCATCGCGTGTTGCAGATTGTGCAAGAGTGCAACATTGGGGAATCTGGAACCTTAACCTTTTTTAATGAGAACAAGATGTAAAGAGAATTAATAATCTTAGTTGTCATTTCCATCGTGTGTTGCAGATTGTGCAAGAGTGCAACATTGGGGAATCAGGAACCTTAACCTTTTTAAATGAGAGAAAGATGTGAAGAGAATTAATTATCTCAGTTGTCATATCCATCGTGAGTTGCAGATTTAGCAAGAGTGCAACATTGCGGAATCAGGAACCGTAACCTTTTTTTATGAGAGCAAGATGTGAAGAGAAATAATAAGCTCAGTCGTCATTTCCATCGTGTGTTGCAGATTGATCAAGAGTGCAACATTGGGGAATCAGGAACCGTAACCTTTTGTAATGAAAGCAAGATCTTAAGAGAATTATTAATCTTATCTGTCATTTTCATCGTGTGTTGCAGATTGTGCAAGAGTGCAATATTAGGGAATCTCGAGCACATAGTCGACATGATGATGTTGAATGAGTGGATGCAACATTGGACTGAACCGTGCACTTGTCTGACAAATGCATATAGTCGACAAGATGATGTTGCAATCGTCAGAAAATCTATTGTTAACTTTTAGAATTCAAAGCTAAATTAAACCTTTTTCTGGGGTGGCTTCAGTTCCTCAAGGGCAACATAGAAAACTCTTTTCTACTTTTAGGGGTGGAAAATGGAGACTCAGTTTTGTATTCTAAATGTTGAATAAAAGACTTTTCCATCCCAATAATTGAAATAATAAATATTGTGTCGAAGTGATTTTCCTCTACCCTCACCTCATACAACCTGATTCACAGGTACGGATCCAGGATTTAGAGAAGGGTGGCTTCAAAATAAATACACAAAAAACAAAAACATGGACATCTAAATAAAATACGCAATTTTAAAAAAAATAAACAAATAAAAATATACATCCCATTTGGGATATTCTGGAACCATTTTGGGTCCTGGGTAATATGGGTTTAAACATATAAGAAATATGATAGTGTAAGATTGACCCAGTGTTGATGCTATGTGGTAGAGAGTGTCGTGTATATCTCAGATGTCGGTTGTTCGAGTCGGGTAAAAGGCCATGAATTCCTCACTGGGAAGATTGGCGTAACATAATCTTCCAACTTACTTCCTCATTTGGCCTAGTATTATTCCCAGGAAAGTTTAGAAACCATCAAAAAGAATCGAGATAAAATATAATAGAAAATTATTTTGGATTTAAAATTAATTTTTATTTTAAAAAATATCCCATATTTATTAGATCCTGTGGTCACTTTATTTGATCTTTTCGGTGGTGTCTGAAATCTATAAAAAAAAGTATTTTCAATTTAAAAGTAATTTTAATTTTAAAAAATATACACTATTTATAAGACCCTATGGTCACTTTATTTTATCTTTTTGGTGGGATCTGGAGAAGAAAAAAAGGTAGAATCAAAAAAAGCAAGCTGTCATAAACTAATGAGCAATTTAGCATAAACTTTCATAGCAAATTAAACACCCAATTAAAAAAATATATATTTAGAGGATGATTTAAAAAACCAAAAAACAAGCTACCATTTTTGGAGGGATCTAGTGCAGTACTATTACAAAGTTTCAGCCTTGTAAGTTGATAAGTGCCGTCTGTAGAAATATATTCATGCTCTTCCCAAGCCCCCATCAGTCTCCTGAAATACAAAAGAATTTCCATTTAGGTGTTACAGCTAAAAGTTGAATAAAATGGTTTTTCAATTTCCTCCCCTAAAAGTAGAAATAACTTTTCAACCCCAACATATATGTATATATATCTATGAATATATATATATCTATATATGTATACATATATATATAAATATGTGTTGCAGATTGTGCAAGATTGCAACATTGGGGAATCAGGATCCTTAAACTTTTTCAATGAAAGGAAGATGTGAAGAGCATTAATAATCTCAGTTGTCATTTCCATCGTGTGTTGCTCATTGTGCAAGAGTGCAACATTGGGGAATCAGGAACTTTAACCTTTTTGAATGAGAGCAAGATGTGAAGAGAATTAATAATCTCAGTTGTCATTTCCATCGTGAGTTGTAGATTGTGCAAGAGTGCAACATTGGGGAATCAGAAATCTTAACCTTTTTTAATGAAAGCAAGATGTGAAGAGAATTAATAATCCCAGTCGTCATTTCCATCGTGAGTTGTAGATTGGGCAAGAGTGCAACATTTGGGAATCAGGAACCTTAACCTTTTTGAATGAAAGCAAGATGTGAAGAGCATTAATAATCTCAGTTGTCATTTCCATATTGTGTTGCAGATTGTGAAAGAGTGCAACATTGGGGAATCAAGAACCTTAACCTTTTTGAATGAAAGGAAGATGTGAAGAGCATTAATAATCACAGTTGTCATTTCCATCATGAGTTGTAGATTGTGAAAGAGTGCAACATTGGGGAATCAGGAACCTTAACCTTTTTGAATGAAAGGAAGATGTGAAGAGCATTAATAATCACAGTTGTCATATCCATCGTGTGCGGCAGATTGTGCAAGAGTGCAACATTGGGGAATCAGGAACCTAAACCTTTTTGAATGAAAGCAAGATGTGAAGAGTATCAATAATCTCAGTTTTCATTTCCATCGTGTGTAGCAGATTGTGCAAGAGTGCAACACTGGGGAATTTGGAACCTTAAACTTTTTTAATGAAAGCAAGATGAGAAGAGCATTAATAATCTCAGTTTTCATTTCCATCGTGTGTTGCAGATTGTGCAAGAGTGCAACATTGGGGAATCAGGAACTTAAACCTTTTTGAATCAAAGGGAGATGTGAAGAGAATTAATAATCTCAGTTGTCATTTCCATCGTGTGTTGCTCATTGTGCAAGAGTGCAACATTGGGGAATCAGGAACTTAAACCTTTTTGAATGAAAGGGAGATGTGAAGAACATTAATAATCTCAGTTGTCATTTCCATCGTGAGTTGCAGATTGAGCATGAGTGCAACATTGGGGAATCAGGATCCTTAACTTTTTTGAATGAAAGCAAGATGTGAAGAACATTAATAATATCTGCTGTCATTTCCATCGTGTGTTGCAGATTGTGCAAGATTGCAACATTGGGGAATCTGGAACCTTAACCTTTTTGAATGAAAGCAAGATGTGAAGAGCATTAATAATCTCAGTTGTCATTTCCATTGTGTGTTGCTTATTGTGCAAAAGTGCTACATTGGGGAATCTGGAACCTTAACCTTTTTGAATTAAAGCAAGATGTGAAGAGAATTAATAATATCAGATGTCATTTCCATTGTGAGTTGCAGATTGTGCAAGAGTGCAACATTGGGGAATCTAGAAACTTAACCTTTTTGAATGAAAGGAAGATGTGAAGAGCATTAGTAATCTCAGTTGTCATTTCCATCGTGAGTTGTAGATTGTGCAAGAGTGCAACATTGGGGAATCAGGAACCTTAACCTTTTTAAAAGAAAGGAAGATGTGATGAGCATTAATAATCTCAGTTGTCATTTCCATCGTGTGTTGCAGATTGTGCAAAAGTGCAACATTGGGGATTCAGGAACCTTAACCTTTTTTAATGAAAGCAAGATTTGAAGAGAATTAATGATCTCAGTTGTCATTTCCATCGTGCGTTGCATATTGTGCAAAAGTGCAACATCAGGGAATCAGGAACTTTAGCCGTTTTTAATGAGAGCAAGATTTGAAGAGAATTAATAATCTCAGTTGTCATTTCCATCATGTGTTGCATATTGTGCAAGAGTAAAACATTGGGGAATGAGGATTCTTAACCTCAGTTGTCATTTCCAGCGTGTGTTGCAGATTGTGCAAAAGTGCAACATTGGGGAATAAGGAACCTTAACCATTTTGAATGAGATTGAGATGTGAAGAGAATTATTAGGCTCAGTTGTCTTTTTCATCGTGTGTTGCAGATTGTGCAAGAGTGCAACATTGGGGAATCAGGAACCTTGAACTTTTTTAATGAGAGCAAGATGTAAAGTGAATTAATAATATCAGTTGTAATTTCCATCTTGTGTTGCAGATTGTGCAAGAGTGCAACATTGGGGGATCAGGAACCTTAACCTTTTTTGATGAAAGCAAGATGTGAAGAGAATTAATAATCTCAGTTGTCATTTCCATCGTGTGGTGCAAATTGTGCAACAGTGCAACATTGGAGAACAAAGAACCTTAACCTTTTTTATAGAAGCAAGATGTGATGAGAATTAAAAATCTCAGTTGTCATTTCCATCGTGAGTTGAAGATTGTGCAAGAGTGCAACGTTGGGGAATCTGGAATATTAACCCTTTTTAATGAAATAAAGATGTGAAGAGAATTAATAATCTCAGTTATCATTTCCATCGTGAGTTGCAGATTGTGCAAGAGTGCAACATTGGGGAATCTGGAACACTAACCTTTTTTAATGAGAGCAAGATGTGAAGAGAATTAATAAGCTCAGTTGTCATTTCCATCGTGTGTTGCAGATTGTGCAAGAGTGCAACATTGGGGAATCTGGAACCATAAACTTTTTTAATTTAAGCAAGGTGTGAAGAGAATTATTAATCTCAGTCGTCATTTCCATCGTGTGTTGCAGATTGTGCAAGAGTGCAACATTGGGGAATCAGGAACCTTAACCTTTTTTAATGAGAGCAAGATGTGAAGAGAATTTAAAGGCTCAGTTGTCTTTTTCATCGTGTGTTGCAGATTGTGCAAGAGTGCAACATTGGGGAATCAGGAACCTTAAACTTTTTTAATGAGAGCAAGATGTAAAGAGAATTAATAATATCAGTTGTAATTTCCATCTTTTGTTGCAGATTGTGCAAGAGTGCAACATTGGGGGATCAGGAACCTTAACTTTTTCTAATGAAAGCAAGCTGTGAAGAGAATTAATAATCTTAGTCGTCATTTCCATCGTGAGTTGAAGATTGTGCAACAGTGCAACATTGGAGAACAAGGAACCTTAACCTTTTTGAATGAACGGAAGATGTGAAGAGAATTAATAACCTCAGTTGTCAATTCCATCGTGAGTCGCAGATTGTGCAAGAGTGCAACATTGGGGAATCAGGAACCTGAAACTTTTTTAATGAAAGCAAGATGTGAAGAGAATTAATAAGCTCAGTTGTCATTTCCATCGTGTGTTGCAGATTGTGCAAGGATGCAACGTTGGGGAATCCGGAAACATAACCTTTTTCAATGAGAGCAATATGTGAAAAGAATTAATGATCTTAGTTGTCATTTACATCGTGTGTTGCAGATTGTGCAAGAGTGCAACATTGGGGAATCAGGAACCTTAACCTCTTTAATGAAAGCAAGATGTGAAGAGAATTAATAATCTTAGTTGTTATTTCCATCGTATGGTGCAGATTGTGCAAGAGTGCAACATTGTGGAACGAGGAACTTTAATCTTTTTTATAAAAGCAAGATGTGAAGAGAATTAATAATCTCAGTTGTCATTTCCATCTTGAGTTGCAGATTGTGCAAGAGTGCAACATTAGGGAATCAGGAACCTTAACCTTTTTTTAAGGAAAGCAAGATGTGGAGAGAATTAATAATCTCAGTTGTCATTTCCTTTGTGAGTTGCAGATTTTGCAAGAATGCAACATTGGGGAATCTGCAACCTTTACCTTTTTTAATTAAAGCAAGATGTGAAGAGAATGAATAAGCTCAGTTGTCATTTCCATCGTGTGTTGCAGATAGTGCAAGAGTGCGATATCGGGGAATCTGGAAACTATAACAATTTTTTAATGAAAGAAAGATGTGAAGAGAATTAATAGACTCATTTGTCATTTCCATAGTGTGTTGCAGATTGTGCAAGAGTGAAACATTGGGGAATCAGGAACCCTAACCTTTTTTAATGAGAGCAAGATGTAAAGAGAATTTTTAATATCAGTTGTAATTTCCATCGTTTGTTGCAGATTGTGCAAGTGTGCAACATTGGGGAATCAGGAACAGTATCCTTTTTTAATGAGAGCAAGATGTGAAGAGAATTAATAATCTCAGTCGTCATTTCCATCATGTGTTGCAGATCGTGCAAGAGTGCAACATTGGAGAATCAGGAACCTTATCCTTTTTTAATGAAAGCAAGATGTGGAGAGAAATATAATCTTAGTTGTTATTTCCATCGTGTGTTGCAGATTGTGCAAGAATAAAATATTGTGAAACAAGGAACCTTAATCTTTTTTATAAAAGCAAGATGTGAAGAGAATTAATAATCTCAGTTGTAATAATATTTGTTGTCATTTCCATCGTGAGTTGCAGATTGTGCAAGAGTGCAACATTGGGGAATCAGGAACCTGAACCTTTTTTAATGAGAGCAAGATGTAAAAAGAATTAATAATCTTAGTTGTCATTTCCATTGTGAGTCGCAGATTGTGCAAGAGTGCAACATTCGGGAATCAGGAACCTTAACCTTTTTTAATGAAAGCAAGATATGAAGAGAATTGATAATCTCAGTTGTCATTTCCATCCTATGTTGCAGATTGTGCAAGAGTGCAACATTGGGGATTCAGGAATATTAACCTTTTTTAATGGGAGCAAGATGTGAAGAGAATTAATAGGCTCAGTTGTTATTTCCATCGTGTGTTGCAGAATGTGCAAGAGTGCAACATTGGGGAATCTGGAACATTAACCTTTTTTAATGAGAGCAAGATGTGAAGAGAATTAATAATCTTAGTTGTCATTTCCATCGTGTGTTGCATATTGTGCAAGAGTGCAATTTTTAGGAATCTGGAACCATAACCATTTTTAATGAAAGCAAGATGTGAAGAGAATTAATAATCTCAGTTGTCATATCCATTGTGTGTTGCAGATTGTCCAAGGGTGCAACATTGGGGAATCAGGAACCTTAACCTTTATCCATGAGAGCAAGATGTGAAGGGAATTAATAATCTCAGTTGACATTTCCATCGTGTGTTGCAGATTGTGCATGAGTGAAACATTGGGGAATCTGGAACCTTAACCTTTTTTAAAGAAAGCAAGATATGAAGAGAATTAATTATCTCAGTTGTCATTTCCATCGTGAGTTGCAGATTGTGCAAGAGTGCAACATCGGGGAATCAGGAACCTTAACCTTTTTAAATGAGAGAAAGATGTGAAGAGAATTAATAATATTTGTTGTCATGTCCATATGAATTGCAGATTGTGCAAGAGTGCAACATTGGGGAATCTGGAACCTTAACCTTTTTTAATGAGAGCAAGATGTAAAGAGAATTAATAGGCTCAGTTGTCATTTCCATCGTGAGTTGCAGATTGTGCAGGAGTGCAACATTGGGGAATCAGGAACCTTAACCTTTTTTAATGAAAGCAAGATGTGAAGAGAATTAATAATCTCAGT
>JBAKGL012338890.1:0-12047 GCA_037178445.1 Onykia robusta | reverse complement strand
TATTAGCCATGCCACATGATGAGAGTCAGTGGGTGTGTTCAAATGAATTTAAACAGCCTGTGAGCACAGTTCGTTAAATGAACAAAAAGTTAACTAAAAAAATCAAATAACCATATCTGCTGCAACTAGATAGGAAAGAAGATGTTTTCATTTTTAAGTGAAGAAGGTGGAGTAATTTGGGGGAAAAAAAGGATTTGGCCTTCTTTTTTTAGGTTTATTACCATGATCCTTTTCCTCTTTTCCCTCATTCAAAACAAGCGAAAGGAAAGAAAAGATGCACCGACGTTATTAAGGAAACTAATTTGAATATCATTCTCACAGAAATACTGTTGTTTTTTTTTTTTGCCCACAGTACGTTTTACGACAGTGTAGTCACGTGAGCGAACACACCGACTGTTCTTGCACGAGAAACACGGCATCCAATGACGGCGGTGATGTGGGGGCCACGATAATAAAAGTAAATAAATACGTAATATTTGTTTTGTTTAAAGGAGAGATAGGGGAGAGGAATGAAAGAGAAGACCGGAACAGAGAGAGAGAGTTTAGCCAGCGATCAGAAGAGAGCAAGCGTTAGAGATAGAGCGAGCAAGCGTTAGAGAGAGAGAGAATGCGAAACGCCGGGGGGGGGGGCGAATAGAAGAGAGAGAGACAGAGAGAGTGCGAGTTGTTGATTTTTCATTAAATCCTTCTCTAATCAAGTTATGCATGACGCACATGTATATTATGCCTGCAATGTAGTAATTGTAAACGAACTAAAAACATCCAACACCAACGTTACTCTGTTGTTCTCTAACGCTGCCGTACGCACATGTATCAACTTCAACTAAATAAGCGTGATTTTGTCATCTCCCAGATTGTGAATGTTTGTTTTCAGATTTTTGACAACATTTTTCTTTTTTACGAAGTCTTAAATATGAGGAAAGTGCTAATATCCATTTTTATTATAATGTAGAAAAATCACTTTCAAAGTAGTTAGATGGACGTATGCATTTAAATAAATTAGATAAATATGTTGATTATCAGGTGTGTTGTATTACAACATTGCCACCTTATAAAATGTATAGGTGACAAAAGAGCTTTTTTCAAGTCCTTTTAACGTTGTTTTCAAGGCTCTTAATTCACTTTTTTTTAAAAATGTATTTATGTTTCTTTACCAGATTTTCTTCAGCAACTTGAAAAGAGTTTTCACTGAAGCGCGGTACATATTACGAAACGATAATTAAATCTCAGTCTCGCAAAATACTAATCCCAAATCACAGATAGAACAATATCATTCATGTTTCTTAGTCTCTGTCTAAGCTCATACTATATAGCCACTGAGAATATCACTCATTTGCCTCAGTCTCAGACACTCATACTAAAGCCACTAAGAATATCACTCATGTCTCAGTCTCTGTCTCTTTACACATACTAAAGCCACAGAGAACATAACTCATTTCTCTCAGTCTCTAACAGAGAAGAGAATTCATTCTGTCATTGACCAAAACCAACGTGGCTGATATTTTTTATATACGAATTTTTCGAATAATAATGTTCAGACAGACACAAATTAGCGATTGAAAATCTGCCGATGACGCCGTGTAGCGTGTGTGAGTGTGAAAATTCACACACGCGCACACCAAAGTTAAAAATGGCGCAAAAATAGAAATGAGAGAATTCATGAAAGAAAAACAGAAGTAAATACATAAATTATATTGTTACAGCTTCGCTTCATAAATATTCGACAGATCACATATGTGATGTCCAATCGGGACTATCTTCGCTAAGTTGTACCTGTAATTTAATCGCCGATTGGGAAAAAATAATCTTATTTTAAATAATTGAATCCCTTTTCAAAACACTAGAAAACCAAATAGGCAGTTTCTTTTTTAAAAACTGTACACCAAAACCAATGACTATCATTTTCCTCTTGCACCCCCTCCTCTCTCGTGTCTAAATCACATTTCTATTCATTCATTCATACGAAAAGGCAGTTCTAAAATAATTCCACCGCGACATTCCCGTGAGAAGCTATTGCAAAAACATTAAATGAAGCGTATGATAAAACTAAGAGGTAGTAAGGTAAATTAATATTTCTCACATTTCAAGAAGCAACCTCCCTGAACATGAGAACTATAGACGGTAGATCCGATCGACATCATGATCAATTATGCACACTACTTACTTACTTAGACTTACTCGGTGATATTTGGAATGCACCAAGTAAACTAAGTGTACCCTTTTCACACACACACACACGTTGTGATACTGTGTATTATTTTGATCTTAGTAGCTTATTTGGCACAACTTAATGAAGGTGGTCTCGATTAGAATTAGAAAATATCACACCCGTGCACTGTCGATGTTAAAAATGGCGCATTAAAAAGAAATAAGAGAATTCATGAAAAAAAAACGGAAGTAAATTTAATACAAAAATGATATAGCCATTGCTTTGAATAAATTAAATTGTTAAATTGTTTTGCTTCGCTTCATAAATTTTCTTCAGAACGCATCATGTGTGATGTCAGTTGAATTCCAATCGGGACCACATCCGCTAAGTTGTACCATTTATTTAGATAACTTTACTGAAAGTTTAGAATAATAGAATCTTCCTTATATTTGTCTAGTCGAAAATGTGGAGTGGGTGATTTTGGTTGGAAGTAGTGTTTTTTTTTAAGACTACGCCTAACGAATAACTTTTTCAAAATAAGAATGTGTCGAAAGAGCATAGAAAGAAATGTATTTACTACATAAATATAAAACTGACGACGTTTAATGGTAAAAGCAGAAGACAACAAAAGTGATCATAAAAACGAATTTTTCCTTCTTGTCTTCCTGAATGGCTGGCATCAATAAAATGGTCACGTGACCAAACATTTTCTACCCCGAATGGATGAGAATTGTTTTTGTTTGTTTTTTTCAATGTTCTTCAACCAATTCCCCCCCCCCCATATTTTCGGTTTTGATTTAAAAATTCATCAGTTTTAATGTTTTCTGTCATCACAGGAGAAGGCTATTTGTATTGTACGCTTCTTTCTTTTTTTTTCAAAGTTTACACCAACTCCTCACTTAACGTCGTCGAGAAAAAGAGATAAAATAATAGCGAATTCAGAGATGTTTCTGACTCGACGGGAGTTAATAAAAAAATTCCTACACTACAATAAATTAAATAACTCTTATTTAATTGTCTTTGGTAAAATATCTATTTCATTTAACGTTGCTTCAGTTAAAATCGTGGTTTTAAGGAGGAACGTAACCACGACGTTAATGGAGGAGTTGTTGTATTCGCAATGAGGAGACGCGATTGAAATTATTGCTATGGAAATTACACGGGGATTAGTCAGTATCTACTCATCTTGAGTAATAAAATGTCATTCATTTGCGAACTATATTACGTTGAACGTTTGCGAATGGAAAAGCAAATAAGAGGTCAGAAAATTAAAGAGTAGTGACGAAAATTCTAATGGTGAGTGGCCGGAAAAAAATGGTACAATGTAAGGAAGGTGGTCCCGATGTTGGAATTCAACTGACGTGACGTAGACATGCAAACAGTCGAACATTTATGAAACGAGGCGAAAGAATTTAATGTATTCAAAGCAATAACAATATAATTTATGTATTTTTACTAATGCTTATCTTTCATGAATTCTCATTTCTTTTAATTTGTGCGCCGTTTTTAACATCGAGAGTGCGAAACTTTACAATCGGGACATCTTCTCTACATTGTGTCAAAAAAGAAAAAAATGCCCTTTATTTATTGTGAATTCTTTTGAATGAAGCAAATAATTTGATTCCTTACAGCACCGAAGAAGAACATTTTTTATAACCCCCAAAGAAAAAGTCAATTCGATTATATTATTAATAATACACATAATAGATGTTATCTGTATATAGCCAAGAATATTAAGGAAAATACTGTTAGTTTTAAATAATGATTGATTTATTTTAGTAAGTAGTAAGAGGATATATTTTGTGTTTTTCTGCTTTGTTGTGCTGGTGAAATTATCAACTGCTGACTGACTGGTCATATTGTAGGCATTATTCATTTCCCCATCTGCGACGACGACGATGAGCAAGGGGGAGAAAGAAGGGAATGCCAGATTCTGCTACTGCCTAAATATCGTCATCAAAGAAAATCTGGGACCCTCATCAACAGCAGCATCATCACACTAACAAATAATAGAGTGCGTATAACAACATTATAGTCTGGTGCCAGTGGTCGGTATTCCAGCCCAGTTTTTTTTAAAGCAGGATTTAGGCAGGTTATAAAAGGAGACAGAGAAAAGTCATTTTTAAGTGATGCTTTTGATCACAAATACTATAAGAAAATAAGTATACCAAAATAAAGGAGTCCTAAGTATAACAAAATAAAGGAGTCCTAAGTATAACAAAATGAAAAATACCAAAATAAAGAAATAAAAAACATGTGTTCTCAAAAGTATTTAATTTAAAATACCAATTTGTGGGGCCAAAAGAAATCATTTTCGCTTTTCTTTTAGATCAGAGAGGTAGTTGAGGTTCAAATTCGGATAATAATGCTTAGAACTGCGTACATACGAGTGGAATGTCTTCTCTCCATAATGTGTATGATTAATGGACCCAGCCCCTTTAAATCTATTACCGACCATGATTGATTCTTCTTGGATGTTCAAACTTTTAACGATTATTTCTTAAGAATAACAGCATTTTGTTTATTAGGATCATCACTTTTTTAGCCTTCAACCCATTTATATAAAGTGATATCAGTTTTGAGTTTTATTTTCCAATATTTTAAAGAGTACACGGCACACGAATGGATTTATTTGGTATTTCCATTATAACAGTAACAGACATCATATAATCATAAATTTTTTAATAATGAAACTGAAAGTCTTCAAGTGGACTACTGAAGAATTTAAGATTTTTACACAGCTCTAAGATTGCAAAATACGATACAAGGCCTTTTTGGTAAGAGACTGTAATAAAAGGCGCTGGCAGTAATAATGCCATGCATGCGAATCGTCGAAGAAGACCCAGACAATGTTGTTGGTTAACGTTGAAGAAGAAAGATTTGTGTGATGATGGTGAAGACGACGACGAAACAGCAATTTAGGAATAGCACATTCACACGCACCGCACATGAGGAATAGAGAGAAAAGGACATATTATTTAGCGGGGGGTGGGTAGAGAGAGAGAGACCAAGACTGGTGAGTATGAGAGTGAGATGGTTCGGAGATTGTGAGGTCCTAAAAGGTGGAAAAAGGTTGAAGGGACAAGCAGAACACACAGAGAAGCCCCCCCCCCGCCGCCACTAAAGAATGCCAATATTTCGTTCGCGAAAAATGGGCTCCTCTTTTTTTTTCACCTCGTCTCACATTGTAAATGTGTATTATCTCAATTTTTGATTTAGCAATCACGAGGCCAGGAACATGTTACAAGAAAAATAATAACAGAGATGAATATTGAATAAAAACCAAACGCGAGATAGAGAAAGAAAGACAGATTTTCTGTTTCTTGAGTAGTACATTTTACGACAGAAATTGGTTATTTTTTCCTACATTACCAGTGCAGTACAAATTGATTATTTTATTTGTTTGTTTTCTACAACGATGCTGAAAGGTTTCATACGTAAAATCAAAGGCTAATTTTAAACGGCTGAAAACTGAAAAGAAAGTTACGTGCTTCTTCTCTTGGCTTGAAAACCATTTTTGTTAATCAAATGTTATGTTTGAGTTGCCCTAAATGAGAAGAGAGATAGAGACGGCTGTGACAGGATTAAACCAAAAAAAGGCCATCTCGGACTTAAACGTCCCAAATTATCACTGTTGTTGTGAGAGAAGGCACATGGTCAGTTACAACACTGAATTTGTGACGCTAAACTATGAGAGCACCGAGAGAGGAGTATAAATACGCACTAAAACGAGTACCTTGGGTGTGCGACTATTGTGATACACGTATCTGTATTATTGTTGTACATACATTATTACATACAATACACTGGCAATACCGTGTCGCTGTTGACACGTGTAATTAATAATGAACTGACTACAAGGATTTGGCAACCGAGTTGCATCACAGAAAACACGCACGCATTTTTAAAGTGTTACTCGTCGACATTTGTCATGCACGTTGCTCAAAAGAATGCACAGGTTACGCAATAATGGTGATGAGTAGCGTGTACATCTACAATCAATAAACACACAAGAAAGTAAACACATTGAAGCTCTTCTCTTTAAAGAAGAAAAACACATTTTGATGTTAATTTAATTTTTGGTAATCAAATAGTATGTTTTGCTTTGTTTATTATTGTGTATTTTACTAACTTTATTTTTTACCAAACGTAATGTTTCATATATCACAATAATGTTTTTAAATTTTAGACAGCATTTTTAACCTTAATTTTTGGGTGAAATAAGGAAGAAAGAACTTGAAATAAATTTTAAGGTTGTAGACCAAAAATGGGTACAGGAGAGCAGTGAGTCACGCGTGTGTGCACACGCACACAAAAAGGATAACTTTTTCGTTAGCAGAATCAGATGGACCCTTTGTGGGTCTACGGTGATTCAATACAACTGGTTAGTTGCATGGGCGTACCCTGCCACTTTTCCGTATGTGTGCGGAGTTTATACCGTGTGGGGGGGGGGGGGAGGCAACAAAGATAAATCTGGATGTTGGTTGTTAGCTAACTGGTTAAGGGGTGCATAAGCTGTGACTTGCCCCAAGCTATAACTGTTCATAATGATCCCTTGATCCCCAACCACTAAGATTTCAACTTTCAACCCCCACTTCTTGTCCTCAGTGAGAAGGACTGACAAGATGGGGGTGCCCCCATGGTTAGTTGTAGTTGACGACAGTTTGACTACTATACCATAAGAACTGAAATTTGTTTACTTTATACTTTAGCACATTTCAAAGACAATTCTGTTAAATTAACATCATCACAGTGCTTTTTTTTAACTTTACTTACTTAGAACAAAAAGTTTCTTCCTCCTTACGGCCTAATCATCACAATAAAAAAGAATTACTCAAACGTCATGGAGTTTATGATATTCAATATTCATTAATTCAAAATAAAATCAAACAAAAACTTACCGAAGTTGTATAAGGCGGACCAGATAGATCGATATCATCTCGAACCAGCTTATCTCGAATGATATGCTTTAACTGAATTTTCGGATAGGTAAGCAAAGCTGACTTTCCTTCCTCGTAGTCATCGGTCAGTCGACGGGGGCAGTGGACCATGTCCGGGGCTGGGGTTTCACACATCGTCCGGTCAGTTCCTCCAAGACCCCCAAGACCCGCGGTATGATGGTAAATGTCCGAATTGACACAGCCTACCCCACCGTCTCCGCCGATTAGTCCGACTCCATCCATGACATTGTTAGGACACGGACCACACGGTCCTTCCGGGTTTTCCAATGTAAAATAAACAGCCGTGCCCCCTTGTTCGCGAAGGATACGCACAGCTTCCAATACTCGGTAGCGATGTTCGGGTTTGTGGACCCCGATCGCATCCAGGTCTGGTTCACCTATCTGTTTGCATATCTCGAGGTCATCATAGCCATTGTCAAGAAAGGCTTGTGTGTAGTGTACTAAATTCAGCGATCGAAGCCAGTCAGTGACAATATTGTCTGCCATCGCTAAACTACGATCGACGACACAACAAACCCTCTTCTCTTTCTTTCGACCCCGTTTTCGCTTGTTTTGAGTTGGTTTAACTGAAGAAGAAAATAAAAGACACACGACGCACACACACAAACACGCCTACTCTTTGGAGCTATCAACTCTTCTTTGGGATTTCTTTTCTTTTTCTTGTTGTAGTTTTCTGCCGTCTGGTACTCCGTATTTTCTTCTTCCTTTCCCCCAAAATCTTTTCTTTTTCCCTTTTAGGAGCCTACATTTGAGATGCCTGTTTTTTGACTCCTTCTTCTTCTCTTTATGTACGTCTTCTTCTCTGGCGGCCAGACACACACACGCGCGCACACACACACACACTTTACTGGTTCTATTTCTTAACTACTACTACAACTGGGTAGGAATACAAGACACGACGAGGAAGAAGCAGCAAGGCTCCGGGTAATGATGTTGTTGTTGTTGGTAGTACTGATGATGTTTTTGGTGTAGATAGTATTGATGACGACAATGATGATGTTTTTCGGCGGCAGCAGCAGCAGCTCCAGCAAGTGCGTGTGGAGGACAAGGGGAGATGGTGGTGTCGTCGTCGACATACACACAGTAGTAGACGATTTCTACCACTGGGGGGCAGATAGAAAACAATAAATAAACACCACAAGATTAAATTAAATTTTACATTGTAGATATTTTAAACTTTAACTCTCTCTCTCTCTCTCACTCTCTCTAGTATAAGAAGACGTTTACCGCCTGAGTAGGTATGGGCGTTAACAACAAAAAATGTTTACATACATAAATACTGCTCCTTTTCTGTTGGGTGTAAAAAGCTTAACACAGAATAATGAAGGAGCATATGTCCATTAAAGAGTTAAAACCCACGTTTCTTATTAGTTAACACGGAGTGATTGATCAGTTGTAGAAATAATACACACACGTTTTTTTCTTCAACTACTAAGTTTAAGAAGAAGAAATAAGGAGTTTACTTCTCCTTATCTTTCCTTGGGTGTAACGGTGGAGTAGATAACCTAAGTCATTTGTTCAGAAAAATAATGATAATTATTATTATTATTATTATTATAATAGGCACTTCGTGTAAGGGTTTGGAAATATGAGTTTAAATAAATACTAAGTATATGCTAACTTAAATTGTTTGAAGCCACGTGGATACGACTAAGAAAATAGTGATCACATAGTTTTGGAGACAGTTTTTTTTAAATGTCAATCAATGGAGAGAACGAGTACATAACTTAACTACACCCCCACCTGAAGTAATCAGCGATCAGACTTACTGGCTGACAAACGAACGGTAGTCTGACCCCCCGCAGGACAGAGAGGGGAAAACAGATGAAGAAGAGCTGTGAGCATTTAAAGCGATCGACGTACTACAAAACATTAACACGCTTCACATCGCAATAAACAGCAACTAACAAAAGAAGGAAACACAAGAAGCCCAGGAAATGTTAATAAAACCCTAGCCCTCATCCCCCTCCGCAATAGCAGAAAGATAGGGTGAGGAGAAGAGAGAGAGAAAATCTGGTGCTGCTTGTGCCGCCACCGCCACCATCACCGCCGACTCCTTGCTTGGGTTTTGGGTTCGTGAAAAAATAATCGTTTGTCACTGTGAAGGTATATGCTTTTTATTTCCAAAGAAGTTGACGTCTCTGGTTATTATCAATAAAATTAGTACCTGGTCTTTTTTCTTTTCTTTTTTTTAATTAAATGTCGTAATGATTTTTAGTTATTTTTTTCAACAGACTTGGTTTTTCGTTCGGTTTGTTTGTGTCTGTTAACATCAGTTATGTGCTGATTTCTTTTTTTTGCAATGATGTTCCTTAATCATAAAGAGATTCCAGTGGAATTAAGCGTTACACTTCAATTTTTGAATCAATGTAAGTTCCAAGGGTTACAGCGATCGGTCCTTAATGTTTGTCCAACTTGTTTTAATCCATGGTAAAAAAACGATAACAAGCCAAGTCACGGCATCGTCAAGTAGAGAGCATTAACAAACAGAAAATATACAAGTCCTTTCTTGTATATAAGTATTATTATCAAGTAAAGTATAGAATGTTATGAAGACTAGAAAGAGGTGGAGGACAGTGTCCTGTAAAAAGTAGAGTGACAAACGTGACACTCTTAAAAGCGAAGCAGGGCAAGCTTCGCCAGTATTGACTGGTTGTTGAGCCGCAAGCGGCAATACGCGCAGTGTTAGTAGTAGTTACATATCGCTCCGACCTCAAGTCGAAAGTCGTGAGAGAGAAATAAATATAGAAAAAGCCACGACGATGTTTAAGATCGGTAGGCAGTGTGCGCTGGCCGCCTCCCAACTGATTCTCCTACTCAAGTGCCAAGGAGAGAGAACCTACTTGACAAGGGCTGCGCGCGCATCGCTTTCACTGCTACTGCCTTCTTCGATATGACGTCACTGGAAACACCCCCTCTGTGGATTTCCCCCTTAAAATGACAGACGTACGCACGCGCACAGAGAGAGAGACGTGTGTACCTATACTTTCCGGAAATAATATATTGGCACATTGGGACCGTTTATACATACATACATACATACATTCATACATTTATCAATCAATATATTTGCTGTATTGCTTTTACATATATCATCATCGATAATAATACACCGGTGTTTTTGTATATTTATTTTTTGTCTGTAACAAACCCTTCTTTATTGTATGATTGCACATTAAGAAATATATGGACTTGGTACACCAACAGTAAACATTTAAATAAGATAACTTATCAGACAATGAACAAAACTTTTATATCGGATATATGTAGTACTTATCAACTTTTTTTCTTTTGTATAGTAATGACATGACAAAATATCAATTTCAAAATATTTACCATTTTTGAAGGCACTGATATTCTAGTACTCCTAGGTTACTAATTGCCTCCCACCACACCCCATTTATGGAAAATATCCACCCCGCTCTTATCAGCGCGCCCCCATTTTTGAGAGTACATATCTACTCCCTAATGGTTTGGGGTAGGGCAATTACAGATTTGTCAATTTTCCAATTAAAAGTTCAAGGGGTGGGGGGGAGAACTTGGTTTTAACCAAGTTTAATTGTATCTGCTAATTTCAGTGATTTAAAAAAAAAAAAAAAGAAAAAAAAAGGCGTCCGCAATCTTGAAAAAGGCTTGTTCTAATTCAGTTTATCTTGTGAATTATGGAATAATAGATGCCCGTGGACTAAAATGTTATTTGCATGTATGGTTGGAATTTATTAAGCAATAATGAAGCTGTACCTGAACAAGGATGATGGTTTAGATGTATTGTTTATAAAACTGGACTTATTGTTCTGGGAGGTTTCAAATATTACAGCTTATTGGCATGTGAAAAATTTGAAAATTATATCAGAACCAGTGATGCACCAAGTAACGATTACCTTATTGATTTCAACTACCTCGTGGCTGAATTGAAAAACCACAATCAATATCACTTTGTACACTAATAAAGGTTCTGAAAAATGCCAACATATCAGATGAGATTGAATTGACCTTAGATTTGATGTCAAGGCAGTTAAAAAAAAGGTAATGAAAAATGTTGATTATTCTTCAAACAAGTGAAGCATAACTAAAATCAAAAAGGACCCTGTTGTCTCTTTTGCCGAGTCTTGAAGTGAATGGAGCAGCAGTCTTCAGGACAGTGCTGCGGGTTGACAAGAAGCCTATTATGGTTAGGAAAAAAGACGCAATAATTATCATAGGAATTGGAGAACTAGATGCCCTTAGGGTTGAGGTCCATTCACAAATCAAAGAAGATCCAATCCAGTCAGTTCATATGGTAAACCGTCATGGTGTTCCATAGGTGATTTCATTCTTCACTGGGCAAAATCTTGTCAGCATACAGAAGCAAACATTAAATTAGGAGATGATGTGTATAAATATGATCAAGCTAATCTGACCCATTTCCACACATTTTTTTAGAATGTCTATTGACAAAATAAAATCCATCTTTGTTGTGAAGTATGTTCGTTTGGACATTGAGAAAAATGTAATAAAATATTCAACAGCCAGGACAAGGATATGAAAGATGATTTGAAGCCTATTCTTGTTCCAGCTTCAAAAAATGGAAAAGAGGAACTAAATCCTGAAGAGGAAACTGGAATCTTGCAAAGAGTAGCAAACGAACGTGACAGCCTAAATGAAAAGACAGTCACATCAGAAAATATGAATGTTTTCAAAAATAACCTTAATTCTGATATCAGCCATAACCAGATTTAATTACCAATTTTCTTTTTAGTTTAATCCCACCCCAACTAAACTGATGTTGGCTTGATGATACACCTGCAGTCAAAAATTATAGTACATACATTCAAAATATCTTATACAATAGATGTTTATGTGGCTCAATAATTTATCAATCATTAGTCAAATTTCTAATAAAATTATCCACCATCTACTTTCCATGATATCATCCATTATCAAATAAATAATAGTAA
>JBAKGL012327787.1:0-12125 GCA_037178445.1 Onykia robusta | reverse complement strand
CTGTTGTGATTTTTTGCCCTATCAACACAGACAAAATTTAATTTCAAATGAATTAAAAACAAAAATGAAAGCCTATTTAAAAACGAGATTTTTTTTCTTAGTTTAAAATGTAAGAAAAATGCTAAAGTGGGAAAATACATTATTGATCATTTTTGACTATTTACTTTCATTTTGATTTTTCAGCTGCATTTTATGCCTGACAAATGCAGGTGGAGGCAAACTAGTCAACAATTATTAATAATCATTTCTGATACTTCATCTGATAAAAATAGATAATGAAAATGACTTTGTACAAAAATATTTCAGACCAACCCAATCATCTTGTTGTGCACATGTCAATACATGTATAAAATATACAGATAAGTCAAAGTAAACATTGGTTGGATTTTACCCTGAAGCCAGATCCCCAAAGCCATGTTTGGTTCATTTTATATACAGATAGAGCTTTTTATCGATGCATCCTTTCAAAATCTGTATTTATTTTGGCTTTTATGGGTTTAAATCCTGCCATGTTATCTTTAGTAGTGTTTCTTGTGATGGACATACAATGAAGCAATTAGATTGTTGAAAAATAATTTCATTTCCTGTAGTAAGTACATAATACAACCTCTGTCCAATAATAGTTACATTTAGGGTATGAAATGCAAATGTAACCGCTATTATGGGATAGATGTACGAAAAAGAAATTATTGAAACATCAAAATAGTTTCTTCTAAGCAAAATCAAAATTGAAAGCAAAAAAAGGCTACCGTAAATATTTTAGCTAGACTTTGTAAATTTCTTTTTGATATTTTTCTTTGAAATTTTGTAACATCTTGCTTGTTGGGCCCTACTAACATAAATCTTAATCTCTCTTTAAATGAGGGGAAAATTTTATAATTTTTTTTCTATATCAACTGAGCAAAGTTTTTGTGAGCTTTTATATTTTGTCATTTGAAAAATTAAATAGAAGCATGTATGCACAATTTTTGCAACTTTTTGTATTTTCTGAAATGCCACAAAAGTTTCTAAAAAGTCAATTAAAAAGTAAAGTTAACTTTCTCAAAAAAAAAACTGTGGAGGGAATTTTTTTTTTTTCTTCCCTTTTTTTTTTTAAATTTTTCTTTTTTTTTTTAAATTTTTCTTTTTTTTTTAAATTTTTTTCTTAAATCTTTTTTCTTGACTGCATAAACAATTTTTTTAATTTTTTTTAATTTTTTTTTTTTTTTTTTTATAAATTAATTTTTTTTTACTTTGTTATGAGTTGATTATTTCAATAATGTATATCTGTACAAGCATAAAATCTCTAACCAAACAGAAAACTAAAATATCCAGTAGTGGGACTCAAACCTACACAGCCAGAACATGCAGCTCATCCTTTTAGCGGGTGGTGCCTTTACCTCTTGGCCACACTGGTTCCATGTCCAATTCCAACTGCTTACTGTGTTTGTAAATGATTGAGAACGTCTGGGTAAATCTCTTTCCTTGACTAATTCATAAACATGAGTGTCCGCTGCCTCTTCTCCAGGATGGGGGGTGCAGGGAGGTGGCAAATGGATATATTCCAGAGAAGGAGTAAATATATATGTATATATATATATCTCCAGGTGTCAATTGTCAGGTATGCAACTAGGGAGTTCTTAAACTGTGACTCGTCCTATGCTGACTGTTCATAGTGACCCCATGGCCTCTATAAGGTTACAACTTTCAATCTTCCCTCACCCTGGGTGAGAAGGCCTGATCCAAGGGGGTGGGTGGTGGATACTGTTTGAGCCCCACCCCAGCAGACACCCATGTTCATAATCCTTAAAGAATACTGTAAGCCCAGTGGAAAGCATTTAAAATGCAGGTGGTGGTTTTTTCTTTTTTTTCCTTTTTCAATAAGGCCCCTTAATTAATGAATTTTATACAAATTTGTAATTTTTTAATAATTCTTAAATTCGACTGTTTTCAACGCCAGATTTATCTTTGATAACTTTATATAAAACTAATACTAAGAAAATTCAAGTTGATAATTAATACATTAACATCTTATATCCTAAACAACCTTTTTACTTACAAAAATCACTGTACAAATATATCCTAGTACAAATAAAAGATATTTGTATGACTTCTTCCAAAAATATACATCCAATTTTGTTTTCTTCACTTAATACATGTATCTATACATATATACGTACCTATACATACTTATATCTTCACATTTAATAAAATATTAATATATAACAATTTCTTAAACGTGTATATTTTAAAGGTTTTAAAATTCATGTTTTTAAGATTTAAATAGTTAAGTGTATTCTTTTAATAAATTAAGTTACATTTAAGATGTTTTCTTTTTCTCTCGATTGATATTATTTTATTTTTATTTTTTATTTTTTTGGCTGATTTTAACTAATTTTGAAAATGACTTATATTGTATACAAGTGTGATTGTGTGCAAAAGTGTATATTCACATATGGTATGGCAGCACATGTTGCCAATATATATTGTGTGCGTATTTTATATATATTTATATATATAATGTACAAAATTGTGTTTTTGTGTGTCTGTGTGTGCATATATGTAAATATATACACACGCATACATCCATTACCTTTTGTTTATACTGAACATACATGCACATGTTTGTATATGCATGCATACTACTCATGTATTTGCGTGTTTTTATTTATACATATACACACACTATATGTATATTTCAGAAATATACTGCATATATGTAGAGTTTGTGTACCTCTGTTATGTGTTATTGTATTTGCAGAGTACATCTAAAAATGTGACAAAGGACATAATGTATCCACACTGCATATATGAGATATATTTTTTATATGTAAATCACATACTCTTTATTTACATAAACACAAGAGCATGTGTTTGTTATATTATGTATTCCATACTGGTTACACTCATTAAGAGCTATCCACAAAAGAGTTCCATCAAAAGAACTAGATGACAATTGAGAATTCTTTATTTGAAAAGAAAATAAGTGCTACAGCTCCAAACGGCTACACATTCAAATTGATGTTTATAGCTCTCACTCCATTTAGGGAATCCAGCATATTTAAATCCTCTTGTGAATACCTAATATGGGTGGACAGTCACTGGTTAATATTGCTTTACCTTTTCAGGGGATTGGCAGTAGGCTCTCCGCTCTTCATGACCGTAAGTGAAGTACGCTGAAATCCTTCTTCAGGAATTTCCAGTTAGGAAGCCTCAATAAATATAACATGCATGACTTCATGTTCTTCTTTTATAGAATAGCTTGATGATGTCCTTAGTGTTTCTTTTTCTCTCCCTTCAGAGCCCTTTATCATGCTAGCCTTTTCTATTTCTATAGCTCTTTTCTGGCTGGCTCTTTCAGAGTGTAACCTTTCCATACATGTGTCTATCATATTTGTGTACATACACATATATGCAGATAATAACTTGTTTATTTGAGAATCCCTGTTATATTTTGCATAATATTCCTGCCCACCCAATAATTCCTCTGCAAAATATTAATTTCTTCCTTTGCTTTCATAGTGTTATTGTACATAAAACTAAGAGGGCTACTTCTTGTTTACGACATTCGTTTTATTTGACGTGTTGAAAAAAAAAAGGCAAAAACATTTTAAGATGCAAAATATTTTTTCTGCAATTTTAATAACGTCACAGTAAAATTGTGACGGGTGATTTTGTGAAATCCTTGAACATTTCAGTAATTTCATGAAATCCCTAGCGTCACAAATCAGTTTAGTAATGGTTAACGAGCTTGTGATGCTGAACATTGCTACTGTATTGCATTTAATTCTATCTGGGTACTCCACTACCGTGGCCTTGTGTCAAATTAAACTGTATTAACTTAGTTTAGTTTGGCACACGGCCACAATAGTGGGGCACCCAGTGAGGATCAAACTTATTACAGTAGTACTGGTCAGCATCACAAGCTTGTTAACCATTACTCCACTAATTGTGAGACTAAGGGATTCCATGAAACTATTGAAATCTTCAAAATCACTAGTTTCCCAATCTTATTGTAACAATGCCAAACCGGTTTTCTCGTAGCCTTTTGTTTCCCTATTCACTCCTCCAGAAATATGTTATCAAAGCACCGTTGTTATTCCTCGGAAACTAAACCCAAAATAGAAACGTTGTAAACAAAAAGCAACTTAGCAGATAATTCCTGCTCGCAAGCAGACACAATTTTTAACTTTTTTATTACATTTTTCGTAAAGACAAAAAAGAAGAAAACAGGAATCTCTGCTACTATTCCGAGTTTTTCAAATTCTTACTGGTTGTTTCTACTGTTTATAAAAATAAAAAATAAATCCAGCAAGAGCCTCTGAAACAGTTGAATTATTTTCGAAATGTTTCATTTGAATTTTTTTCTCATCTTTTTTTCAAACATGTTGTGGAATGAATAATCAGGTGTCAATCTCCAGAAGTTTGAAGACTGAAGAAAAGATTTTCTAAGGAATCTCCTTTTCATTAGTCGGTGTTGCCAGTTAGAAAAGACCGGATTTTAACAGCTATCTAAGAAGTCTTTATTTCTGATATGAAACCCCCTAACAGCCGAGCCAAGGGCACTGACTCTTGTAGGCGGGGCGTATTGGAGAACTCCTCCTCCTCCTCCTCTCTTGAGCTTTTTTGGTTTCACTTTCATTTACAGGCTAATTAGGGTCCTACACCAGGTCTGCAAGGCATGTCAATTCTAAGGGAGGCATATTAGAAGAAAATGTTTCTTATGTATTTTTATGTTCTTTGAATGAATTTGATGTGCATATCTTCCGGAAATTTTAAAGAAAGATGAACATTTTGATTAGAGGGTGGGGCAATGAAATCTATGCTCTGTTGATTTATAATATAAGTATAATGCTAAACTGTACCCTTAGTTTGTATTCATCAGGTTAGCTAAACCGAATCTTTACCTTTTTGTTTAACTGTTTAAAGTAGACGTCTGAAAATTGATATCATATTTTCAACAGTTAATTTCAACCTATACATTAAATTTTATTTATGTCTAAAGTGCATAAAATCATTACATCAAATAATTGCATCTCATAAAATTGGCATGCTTCGGGGACTTGGCGGACATCAAAAGTATACCCAGGCTAAAATGTTGTTCTTCATATCTTTACTTTCAGATCTCTATATTATATCATTGTTATTTCTATATTACAAGATATTTTGATCTTTCTTATTTGTTGATAATATGTTCTTATGAAGTTTATATGAACTAGGCTCTTCATAATGCTTTTCTCCTGAATAAAGACAATATAAAAGAAACATCTCTCACAATGAAAGAAGAGTATCTAGCTGCTACCATACAGTTATAGAATTTCTTAATATCTCAACTAAAATTCTGCTTCAAATAATAATTGAAAATCTTGTTTTTCTTTTTCTTTTTTTTTTTTTACAGATCCCTTCTTATAGTATAGAGATAATAATCCCAATTTGAAAAAAAAAAAAATCTTTTCGGCATTAAATAACCACCAAGGTTGATATGCCGTAAAACCAATCTATCAATTTTATAGTATATACTATCAATTCCCTGCCTAGATAGGTTACAATTAGGGTACAATTTGCAATCCCGGTTTATGCTGAATTGGTCCTTAGTTTGTGTCTACCAGAATTCATGCTTGTTTTTTGAAACTCAGACTTTTTTAGTAGTCACTGCCCAACAAAAGCCAAGCCAAGATAAGTAACTTATTCATCCCCCCACCCGTTCCAATATTTTTAATTGATACCCCGAACACAGCATGCTGCCAAAAGACGTTGGTCACATGACGGGTTTCTATTGAGTGACTAACAATACCTTTTTTTAATTTTTTTTTTTTTTTTTTTTTACACTGATATTAAATAAAGCTATTTAAAAAATGATTATACCCATAGAAAAAGAAAATATAGTATATATTGATGTAAGTTGAAATTAGTTTAAATACAATTTTTTCTTTTTGATGCTATATGACTGACAAATAATTGAGTTTAAGAAAATTTGTATAAAGATAAAAAAATAATGGTTTTTTGGGGTTTTTATTTTCTCTTTTCAATCTGAAGTATACTGTTTTGATTAAGATGAGCCAAAAAGGTTATTTACTATTTTGTATATTTAAAATTGCTGTATTGACTTTCATATCTTTTTGTTAATTATTATACCTATTTGCTCTGGAGAAGATATCCAACCAAAATCTCCTATCATGCAATTGTACTTATTGAAACCTACTACTTGTCAGCAGACCAAGTGATTTTTTAATTTTATTTACTTCATTAACTTTTGATTATAGAATTTTATTTAGACACTTTATGTTGTAATATACAACTTGGAAGCATAGGTGGCCTAATAGTTAACTGGATGGCAAACGAATCGGCAAGCAGAGTTCAAACTTTCGCTGCGACCGTTGAAATTAGCTTCGCACTAATGCCTTTGGGAAAGGCATGAATCCACTCACCACCCCCAACCATGGGTAAATAACAGGGCAAACTGGGCTCTTGAGCATTGGTTGGCAACCAGTCTAGGTGAAGGACAAATCTAATCCCAAACTGAGAAAGTTCAATCCAGCATTGTTAGAGGCGGACAACAGACTAAGTCGGGAACGTGTTACCAATGGATTAATGAAGCTCTCGTGAATCTTTGATGGGCCTAGCAAGAGAGAAGTGGATTATTATAAATTGCTCAAGTAAAATAAAGGAGGATAAAAAAAGTTTTTTTTAAGTGGATGAAATGATATGACAACTTTCTCCATAACACCTCAAGTGTGGAAGATCTTTTTAAAAACATAAATTTCCTATGCAAATTAAGCTTTAGCTTATATTTCAGCATGTCTGGTGAATTAGCCTACTTGATGCTTCTTAATATAATGGAAAAAATGTTCTATTCAAATCGAATATATATAAAAATATGTTGGTTGTCAGGTAAGATATTAGGGAGGGCTTCACTGTCCTTAATTCTGGCCTCTAATAAGGTTCAAACACCCTTATTCTGAAGGCATTATCCAGTGAGCAAATACCCTGTTTAGCAGATGCTCATCTCTCTTAGGTGTTGCTGTCAGATAACAATTCATATCAATGTGGTTTTAACAATATTTAAGTCTTGCTAATATGTACTACTATTATAGTGACTATTTGACTTGTAGTGTATGTATTTAGACTTTGAACAAGTCATTCAGTGGTATAACAAAGTCTTATCACTTTTCTCTTGGATGGTAGGTTCCTTGCAGAGAACTCAGATTGGTATTCGCAGCAAAGTACTTATTCCTTTACAGATGCTTCTAAAATTTTAGAAGGATCAAATCAAAAAAGGAAAGATATTAATTTTAAAAGAAAACATTGCTGATGGAAAGGGAAAAATTGTATGAAAGTAGTTTCAGATTTTTCTCAACATTCCATCGGTAAATGGTATGAATCTGTTTTACAGGACATAGACAAGTAACCATGTATCATCGGCGAATTGTGCGTATATATCTTTCATCTTATAGTTCACAAGATCTTTGTTTGATATACATTGATTTCTAACCTGGTTATTTGTTCAAGTAAATGTAGCTTTTTGGTACAATAAGAGCATTCTTTTTCAAGAGTGCCAAGATTTTGTGCACTTAGTAACTGTGAAAGCCTGTAACTGGTGTCTGTTCATATATGACTATAATTGAGACAACATCTACATGACAACTCAACGGCAAAATTCAAACACCATCATTCGGCGATTTGAATCAACTTGAGTGACAGGATGAACTTCTTGCTCTGCAAACAAAGTTGCTTACAAAGTGTTAAAGGCTTGAAAGGTAATTTTTTAAATGAAATATTAACTCTTAAATTCATGAACTGCTCATAACCAACTGACTGTGGAACTCTTCTGTGCATTAAAATTATAGAACTCTTTTATGAATTAAATAGAAATAAAAAAAATTCAGAAGGAAGTAGCTTTAATCAGAAGTTATTTTCCTTGATACAGAAATTCAATTTTTTATATGAATTTAAATGTCAAAAAGCCTACCATCTTTTTTATTTTTTTAAATTTTTTTTCGGTGCTAATATTGATTAGATTTTGACAACTTAAACATCGGGAAGAAAGGTTCATATTGTCTGGAACCACTTGATAATGTTAGATTATCTTTGATATTAAATCATAATCATTAATGATATGATATATTGTCTTTCCCAGTTATTACTTATATGATGCACAAGCGCCTTTTTTACCGGTTTACTTATCTATGTAATAGTTTAATCAAAGAATTGTACAGTGTGTGTGTACGTTCAAGACATTTTGTATTCTCTAATGTAGATTAATACATGCATAGTAATCTCTGCACGTATTAATATACATGGATACAGTCATTGGCGTCCGCTGCCCCCTTTCTGGGGGTTGGGGGGGGGGGGAGGATATTTCTTTAATGGCAACCCTCTTACCAAATAAGTGAGAAGGGCTGTTTGGGAGGGGGAGAGGGCAAATACCCCGTTTGTCCGACTCCAGCGGACGCCCATGGATACAATTTAAACAGAGGAATAAGTATTATGTGTGTGTATCATCTTTTTTTTTTTTTTTTCGAATGACTACAGCCCTGCTTGAGAGTTCTGTCATAATTCAAATGCATGGAATTTACAATTCACTGTTAGAGGCCCTTCTTAACACACAACTATGAGAATGATGAAGAATTTAGGGTTCCCTTGACACTGATCATCGCAATCCTTTTCCAGGGAATGGCTTTATTGTTAAGTGTGATGAAATTCTGTCACTATGTGTAAGATGACCTTAAAGTACTGTCTGACTGATTCTGCTTATGTTGCAGGATAGGATCTTCTCTGGAAATCTTCTTCTGCTCGGGCCCATGCAAAGCAGGTAATAGGCCCAGTCCAATTGGGAAATATAGGCCCCAATTCAAACTGTTCATTAAGTATTTTTGTAAAAAATTCTAAATACTTATGATTATATGTGGCTATGTACATATAGTGTATATGATGTACTTAGAAGTTTACTGTTTAGTATATCAATATTCTTTACCAAAGAGTTGCCTCTTCTGGGGGAAGGTGTATATAGGCCCATGCCAACTGGCCCACCTGGACCCCCCCTCCCTTGTTCTGGCCTGCTCCTACCTGTGCTTGTGCTAACTTGCTTCTGATTCTTGTAGTGACTCGGATTTCTCCAAACATTACAAATTGCTCCTTTCGATTGCTTACAAGAGATTTTTTTCTTGAACACTTTGAATGCATTTTAATGATCTGCATAGATCAAGAAGAAAGACACATATCTAGGTTCATAGTATCTACTGATTTCAATCAGTTCTAGAAGTTATTGGAAACTTTCGATTCTACTTCTTTGATCCACTTTGAACAAAGATGTTTAGGATTTCTTGGTATTGATTCACTTACCAATATAAATGCTGTTTGTTGTATGCCACATGGGAAATCATCCCAAAACTTAGTCTAAAATTAGAATTTTCCATATCAAAACATGTTTATGTGAATAAACTCATTCAAAGTTCTGTGATCAGGTCTACTCTCATCGACTTTGAAGGTATCATTTGTTTTGAAATTGATTTTATTTTAAATCTGATCTGATATATTGGGTTGCAATGATAGCAGTTTGATGACCATTTCAGAATATCTGGTTTGTTGAAACTTTTTTTTAAAGTGAAAATAACTTCTTTGTTGAAGAACAGTTTATGCGATATCCGGAAAAGTTGAAAGTTGACCAAAACATTTGTCCAGCTGTTGAGTTATTCTGTAACACAATTGCCGACTTGCCCCCAGCTTTTAACATATTTTATATCAACAAATATAAAATACATATCTTTTTGTTATTATTCATAACAGTAAAGTTGAATACTTTGGGTTAAGTTGTAACTGTATATTCTGACAAAAAATATTTCATCTTTTAATCATTACAATCTGAATACTATTATAGATTGTTATTTCCATATTCTTTTAAGAATTTTAATTGATTTCTACTCCCTTCTAAAGGGAACATTTTTTTATGCTTACACCTGCGTGAAATTAAGAATAGAACTATCTCCTCAAAAAACATTAACGTCTTCAAGAGTAACCTTGTGTAGGAACTCCCTAATAATTTTGAATCCAACATCAAATAGTACTTTTTTTTGTAGTTTAAAAAGAAGAAAAATGTTATAAAGTTGATAATATTATAAAATGATAGGTGGAAGACAGAAAAGAAACCTGAATCGCAGAAGGGCTAAATTCCAGACCTAGAAAATACTGTCCTCGTTAAGAAATACTATTACTGGATTAGAATATCAAATTTGATATATTAAAATGTTTTAAAATAGGTTAAAATGTAACTTGCATACAACTTTTATATAAGCTATTTAGATCATCTTGCAACTGTCGTGACCATCATTTATGATCATTGGTTTTGATGAAAACATTGTCATTTTAATTACCAAAATCATTATTCCATTATTATGTCTCCAATATTGATGAAAAGGTGAGCTGTGAATTATTATTACTGCTACTGCTCTTGTCCTTTTTCATTTTGTGATTTTAGTTTTTGTATTTGGGGTTCAGGGAAACCAGGAATCATTTGGATTTTGTGGTTTCTATTGATTTCTTGAGTTGCCTTCCTTTGATGTTTGGGTACAATTATGATTCTGTGGTCTTGTTCAAAATGGGGCTTCTTGTCTTTTTGGCTAAGAGTGTAGTAGTATCTGTTCTTATCGGTTTAATATCTGATATATCCCGATACAGAGACTTCAATATTAAACTAATTGGCATTACTATAGTAGACTGATCCCAAAACCTTTCATGTGTTGTCAGGTTAGAAATGTTTTAATGAATTAGTATCTACTTGAGTACAGGTTAGGGTCCTTAACCTTAAAATGAATTGAATCTTCTTTTGACTTGAAATAAATTGTTTTTCATTACACACCAATTGTTCATCGGGTGGGGGGGGGCATATCAGATCTTAAGCTGATAAGAACAGATACTACTCAAGGGCTGAGAAGCTGGATTTCAAACAGGACCACAGAATAACAACTGTGCAGATATTTGTTGTGAATCTTTATTTTGACAAATCTTTCCCTCCCTAAATCTTCAATTGCCTGATCCCATATAAATCTGCTGATTAGTCCCCAAGACACACTTGACTTTCACTTAGGAACATAACCCACACCCCTAATAGGGTTAAACAAAAGGATAAAGCTTCAGCTTTATCTAACCTGACGGGCACAAAGTAAGGGTTCAGTTTAACATTATACTTGCATTAAAAATCTAACCCCTATCAAAATATGATATTCTAAAATGATGATTTGGGGTCGCATTAGTAACCACATTAGATTTGGTGGTTATGTCTCTAGATGTCCTTAGTGACAGGCAGACAGAAGTTTAGTCAATTTATAAGATTCATGTCATGATATTTTAATTTTTTTTATAATTGTCTGAATGTACAGTTTAGCATTGAAGGAGATTGCCCAACCAAGGATGGCACTAGTTCTGTTCAGATTTTGATTCCTATCATAAAATTACTTTTACTAATTAACTTATGGTTATATGATGAAAGCCACATTGGATTTATGAGAAAATACCTTTTAACAACAGATGGAGCCATCCACGAGTCGTTGCTTTCAGTCACTCCAGGGTGCAGGCTTGGTTCTATGGAAGACAGGCTGCAAGTCTTTGCTGTCCGCACCATTGATGTTGGTCAAGGGAAAGGCAAAGGTCGATGCAGTTTCTCACCATTCTTGTTGCAGAAGTAACCAGAATGAAGCTGAAGATAACATTAGACTGCATTAGGGACTCCAGATCCTGGTTTTGAATTGAATTCAGAGTTGTGTTCCTAGACTGGTTGCCTCCCAAGCTGCCCTGCTATTTTACCCACAGCTAGTAAAGCTTCAAAGTTTCATTTTATAAGGTGTTAGATTTATTACAAATTATTTCCATTCATAAAATATGTTATGTGAGCATACAAAGGCTCCAAAAAGTCTAACTATACAATATACGGATAAGATATTTATGCAATAAGGAAATCAGAATATTGTGCACCATAAATTCATCTACGATAGAAACAGTACATCTGATATACCAATGGTATCCATAGTGTGAGAACAACATTGGTGGGGGTAACACTTTTGTTTACCACCATCACATTAGGATATTACACCTAAAGAAGGCCGATAAATAGATTGGTTGAAATGTTGTGTTAACAACACAAACAAGGAGTT
>JBAKGL012316686.1:0-12136 GCA_037178445.1 Onykia robusta | reverse complement strand
TGGGAAATGCCAAGGGGGAAACCCATTCGCCTTGGCAGATCAGGGTTACAGGGACGGTATACTTGATTTGGACGAGTTTGCAAGCACCTGTTTATCTATCAGTTCCGCTACACCAATCCTAGTGGAACGTCTGGAGTCACACAGCCATGTTGCAAACCTTTTCCATCCAAAACCAATTGACCCTACAGCCACCGCCTTCTAATTCAGATGTTTTGTAAACATTATTGATGATAAATGGATAGATAGTATGCAAAGTGATATGCAAGGTGATAGAAAATCTGAATTAGGGCTTGTTGTGACCAGCCGATTGATCGGATCGAGCCTCTCCGACCTCCCGTCTAGCCCAAGTAAGGGACAAAGCGGAGTGTTGCAGTACGCATGTCCACTAATCCGGGTAATGGACTGCTCAGCCACCAGGATCCCGTTCTCAGACATCACGGGTTGCCACCCACGGTAAACAGGTGGCCTCATTTGGGGACTTTTACCCTCTGCAGAGAGGTAGTTGGTGTATTCTAAGCCCCACCGACAGGGCGGTCTATATGATAAATTAGATATCCTTTCCTATGGTCATTATTTCCAGCTAGAAATAGAAAAAGCAGTAGTTGGAAAATAGAACAGAAGAGTTGAGAGAGTGAGAATGTTCGGAGAGAGAGAGAGGGGGGTTATTACATGCTGTCCTGGGCGAAAGGGTTGTGTGTATGATGCAGGCTGGTGAAATGAAATGGTCAGCTGCATGTTGGGCAGGAAGCCTATCCTGCTAGAACTGATAATAATGACATAGCTCGTTCAAAAAATGTAGATTTTATTGAAAAAAAAAGTGCCCCCCACTGTAGAAAATTGGGGAAATAAAAAAAAATAGATGTATTTTTATGTTGTTAACCAAGCTAAATGGTAGGTGAAAGTGAAGATGCCTTTATTTTTTCTGAAGCACATGTAGTTGTCGAGTTCAAAGCTGTCAGACCCACTGATACATACATACATTATTGGGTTAAGTGCATTTACAAGGAAGGAGATTATGTTGAAAAATTAATATTTTTTTAGTAAAATAAATGTTACCTACATATGTTGCTTGTTTGAGCTACCTAACCCCCACCCGCTAGGTGACCAATATATTTTAGCAGCAAGCTATTCTGAGGGTTATTAATTCAAAAATTGGAAATAGGGATGATCAATGAATAAGTTACTTCTCTCGCCTTTTGTTGCATCACTAAAAAGTCAGAATTTTCAAAAAAACAAGCATGTATGCTTGCAGGATATAAACGAAGGGACAATTTAGCATAAACTTACATAGTGAATTGCCCCCCCCCCCCAAAAAAAAATCTATTTTTGGGGCGAATTTTCAATACAACAAACCAAAAAACAGTTTTTCCCAGACATAAGTAATTTTTAGCCCTCAAACTCCATTGGCATGGCCTGTATGTGTGATACATAAATAGATAGCCAGCCAGACCAACTTAAAAACTGAAGATACCTATGGTGACAGTTTCTAATAAGAGATTGTAGACTAATGCTAGTTCTCCTTTTAGACAGTAGAATCCATTGACAGAAAAAAAAGACTGTCTCTATTTTACATAAAAATAAACCTAAAATAAAATGTGACTTATTTTTCAACTAACTATAACCAACTACATACAAGACTGGCAGCTCCAGAGTCAAACCCTATTTTCTGGTGTATTTCTAATATAGATCTTAATACTATGTAAGGCATGTCAGTTTGTGCAGAGGTAAGATGTCTGCTTTGAGGTCATTTGATTGTGAGTTCAAATCACGGTAGGGGAATTTATGTTTACTCCCCTATTTTAGGTGAGGATTGTTCTTGTTCTTGTTACATAGGAAAATAAAGTCAACTCTGACTTTGTCATCAGGTTTGACACATTTCTCTCATATCCAGGATATGCAGCATGCCTAAGGAGGGTTAAACACTCCCGAAACTCCACAGTTCCAAATCACCTTGAAAGAAAGTTACAAATACTGAAGGATTTTGACTTTTTAAAAGTTATATTAAAAAATAAATATCTAATATTTAGAAATATTGATTCCACACCCTCCACACAAAGTTTCAAGCCCTGTACTGGACAGACCATTTATCCAGCTTCCAGAAAACTGGTTATTTTCTAAACCATTTATCAATCTACTGGTGTTTATAGTGGTTGGTCGCTCGAATGTGTTTTGTTTTCAATTCTTGTGACATGGTTGATTTGTCTTCAGCTGAAGATTAGAGGGATAATCTGGATTAAATAGATTCTGTTTTTTAATTAATCGTAAGTTGGAGAGGTATATTCATTGCACCTGTCTGTCTATCTGCCCACACAATATCTCCAAAGTTCTCAATGAATATCAATTAGATTTGGTGGACAGGTGGGACATGGGGTAAGGAAGAAGACATTTCATATTGAGGTGGATCCAAGAATTTGTTTTTAATTGAGAGATATTTTTCTTTTTCTTTTCCATAGATTTATATATTTGCTCATGTCTGTCCACAAAATATCTCCAAATGTTCTCAATGAATTTCAATTAAATTTTATGCAAAATAATAAAGATTAAACAGTGTGAGCTTTTAAAAAAAAGTTTTTTATTTGTTTTACGGCATATCAACCCTTTGTGGGTTAAGTGTGAGCTTTAGAAGTGTATTAATTTGTTTATCTGTTAAATACAATTTCATTCTTTATTTTGTGTTGCTTATTATATATTTTAAGTACATTATGCCTTGATCCAGAAATCCAGAAAAAAAAACTACCTTTGGTCCCAAGCTGGATAAATGATCCGGTAATGTAGTTGAAAGTCTATTTTACAAGGGGACATTTAGCATAATAATGGACTAAGAGAAATAGTCACACCCTTTTAATTCACTGAAAATGGATAAGAAAAAAAATGTTATCTGAGGGAGAAATCTGTTTCACCTGCTACTCAGAATTCACAAAGAAAATCTAGAAAGAAGGCAACAAGTTCATAAATAATCAATAGAGCATATACAATGAAGATGATAAACTATATGGGAATGAATGGGTGACAATTTATATAAAGGCAGTTTTGGCGTGACAATTGCAAAAGGTTGTCTGGCAGTCAAGGATTATTGTCAAGCATTCACAATTTGTCAATAAAGAATTGAACATGGTTCACTTAACACAAAGTGCAAACTTCTCAATTCAGTTTGTGACTTTATCAGTTGAGTATTTTGTGTATTAAACACTGCAGTCGAGTGTCAAAACCAAATTGTGGGTAAAAGAAAAGAAGTTTGTTGGGAAGTAGAGGTTTTGAAAAGGTGAGAAAAAACAGGTTGATAGACTTAAATAGAAGGAGAAAGGGAAAGGATTGCGAGTGAAACAGGGTTGGGTTAAGTTAATGCCAGGCCCATAGCATTCATAATAAAGGGACCCTAAATGAAGATATACATTTAAATGTTAAAACACATACATTTTTTACTTGTATATTACTGTAATTAAATGTTTCCTTCTGGTATACAGCCAGTTGATACAACGAATATGTCTGACATTTCAGTAATAGCATTATTGCTTTTATTTTGATCTTTGTACAAAGGCCATAACTTCTGTTTCATATACCTTTGCATTTATGCATTGTACATGTATCACACTACCATTAATTACTGTTTTAAAAAAAATCAACCAAAGTTAATAATTGCCTAAAATCGCTATCCTTAAGCACCTAGTGGTTCATAAAGGTTGAAGGCAGCCTTATAGAATCAAACAGGTGCCAGATAGTAAATACAATCATACAATGGCTATTTTTTAAAGCTGTTTTTAATTTGGTTTTGTAGACTTTTGTGAATTCCCAGGTCACAAACTACATTTAAAACACTTTTTTCTTTTTTTCTTTCTCTTTCAGAATCAATACTTATTCAAAGAAACAAGTTAGTCATCACAGCTCAAAGGTAACAAATGATATTTAATCAACAGCAGCACCCTCTAGGGGTCATTATCCACACCAGAAAATGTATACTCCTACTTTTTTTATCTACAGTTGCGTCATTTGAATAACATCTCGTAGCCAAACCTTGACACTTCAAAAGCCCTCAAACATTCATCTTAGAGATCTCGACTTTCCAAAGCTCGGATTTTTGGGTGGGCAAACAAACATTCACAACAAACGAGACACAGGGAGGCCGACTTAGGGATAGTTTGAATAAAGCTTAAGTAACCACTTGACTCACGCAATCGGATTTTCGTACAACTCCAAAGTCAGGAAATGAACTTAAGTCTTGAGATTAAGATCATAAATAACCATAAGCACTCTACTTGATATATACTGATAGATAACAATACAATAGTGGGCAACTCATAGGAGAGTACTTGACGCTCCAGTGGTATTTGCAGATAAGGCTCAGTGATAGACTGGAGAATAAATCTGATTATTATTTGGCTAACATTCTCTAACATAATGCACCATAGATTTCATACTAAAAATATCCAGTGAGGATTAATTTATTTGAAACTGTTAACCAAAACTTTCAACATAGGTTTCTTCAATTTTTAAGTTGGTTTGGCTTGCTGGCTGGCTATCTAAGTATTGTCTGTACAGGCCACAGCAATGAAATAAGAAGGCTGAAAATTTCAACGTTTACTCCTTATTAAGTGTAGAAAAAACAATTTTTTGTTTTTTGAGAATTCACCCCCTAAATAGGATTTTAGTGGAGGGGTTCAATTTTGTGTCATATTCATTTTTTAGATGGTCTTTAAGGTAAAAATGAAAGTTAATCTTGAAACAATGAAAAATAAGAAAACTAATTTCTTGAAAGCTAAAGGACAGACTAAAGAAATAAAAGTATCTCTTCAAAGTTCACAATAATTTGTACACTTTCGTGTTTTATTTTGTTTTGTTTTTTAAAGTCTGGCTCAGCCACTATTTTATGAGCTTCAAGATGAAGTTGTGATAATGATAATCTCCAAGTGAATAACAAAATAATCTCAGATTCAAGATATCATTATCACTGCTGAGCACCCTCATGAACTCCAGATAATGTTAGTAAGTAGGTCTTCATATGAACTTCACTTAAACCAATGTCATGTGCAATATGTTGAAGACAAAGACACAATAATCAAAATTGAAAATGCAGAGCTAAAGAAAGTAGACCACAACATATACCTACTGTTTTATAAAAGAAAGGAATTAGAACAAATTGTCTGAGCTATCATTTTTTAATTTTCGGATGCGTCAAAATAAACAGCTTTAAAAGTATATATTTAAAATATGAGATCATGTAAAAAAAAAATTATACTGTCAAAAGTTTTAGAGTTTGCACTTTAAGTGTGGTTTTTTTTATCTGGACCTCGTTCAAGCTTACAACTTATTTCATACTAAAAAGGCTCCTCTACCAAGTGGTCAATCACACAAATAAAATCCAAAATACCTACAGGAAATACCTATACAACTTCTAGCGTCAACAGTTTATAATCACCAATGAATCTTTGATTGTAGGGAAAAAAGTAATGAAAAAAAGTCATAATGTATATAAATTTGCTGTTGGAAAAAAACATATTTGTTCCAAAAGTCATAACTTTGGTTTGTGGCTATGAAAGAAAGTCATTGGAATTTTTAAAAATAAAGTAAGTAATAAAACAAGTAATATTTTAATTTATTCAATTTACAGTAATGAAATAAAATTTTAGTAAAAGTAATATTTTGATCAAGTAAATATTGATGATGAAAATATTAAAGATATATTAAAAATATCATTTTATTGCATTAAATTGAATAAATTAATTATATATCTATATTAGAATATTACTAATTCTATGACTATGGATTGAATAAATTAAAGCATTGCATATTTAATGAAAATACTAGCATGGATACACAGCATTGCCCATGGAAAACCTAACCTGAAAATAGAAAACACAGCGTAAAATATGTTTCTTATTTCTTATTATCCAAAGTAAAAAAAAGTAAACCTGCGATTTTCACATAGTCATGTGTACTTCCAATATGTGCTGTTTACTGAGTAACGTAGAATGATCGCCTTACTGAAGTAGTGATGAAAGAAATAAGCAAAAAATGATAGATTCTTCCCCCTTACTGTCATGTTTTGGGTAATAAAAAAAGGTGAATTAGCACAGAGTAAAGTGTTTGTTTTTCTTATTTGTAATTAATTATTTGCCGTAATTTGAATAAATAAATAAATAAAGGTTTTATACGTTTCTGTTTTTTAGAAGTTAGTAGATGAAATAATTATTTAATTTTGAAATGAAACTGTGTATTTTTACTCATAACTTTCCACGCATTAAAATGTTAGTTATTACAATTTAAAATGATTTAATTTGTATGAAGTAAAGAGTTAAATGAAATATTAAATTATATGATAAAAAAAAGAATACTAATTCCAATTGATAATCGGACCATTCTTTCCTCCATACAAGCGACCGCCGGGTTCGAATCATCAACCTCCCGGACGAGAGACAAGCGTCCCAACCCCTAGGCTGCTGATATTTTGGTAAGTTTGGCAGGCAAATTAACGTGTAATAATCCATAGATTAATCCATTACAGATGGCGATGTGTTTTGTCTATATATATATAAGATTAAAAAAGGTTATATGTTCATTACAAACTGTACTGGCTGTTTCACTCGAGAATTAACATTTAGTTAGCTTTTAAATTAGTGTGGCCTCCAATAAATGTGTATCTATTCAGAATTTTGATTGATTTAACTGACTGCTATCTAGATATTTTCATCCACGCTTGTGATGGTAATAAATCTTATCTGGCTAGGGTGTTAGGATGTCGCCTGTCTTTAAATTAGTATCGTCTCCAAGTAATTCTTATCCAATTCCCTTACAAATAGTTCGCTTTGTAAATTTCGCATCTTACATGACCTCAAGTTATCATAGGGGACCCCTCAGTTTATTTATCTAGCGCCTATCTTTAATTGTTTTGACTCTCGATATTTTATTTGTTGTTTCCCTCCTTTCTTATTAAATCTGTTTATGGTTATTTTAGAGAATCTCAAAGACCAAAACTATTCCTCATTTACGGTTAAGTAAATTCTTTCACCAAGTGTTATTTTGAATAATCTTAATGTGAGCTTTTTTGTGATCTGTTATTTAGTTGTAATGCGTGATGTTGTTTGTTTAACATTTTAAAGGTTTTTGAAAAAAAAGTAATTTAATTCCTTCACATGGTATTATTTTAAATGATTTAGTGCAAAGCTCTTTCTGTGAATGCAATTAACAGCGACTTCAGATCTAGAATTAAGCAGGTTATTGCTATTTTTATATCTGTTCATGTTTATCTTCTCTTCCAAGCAAAGATTACATCGACTATTAAGACTACCGCACATTTTTGCTTGTCTAATTAATTTATATACCCACTATATATATATTGTCTAAATCCACAGACAGTACTGTTTCGTCGTTACATGACTCATCAGTGTGGCTATTGACCATTTTTACCTCCATACAAGCGAACGCCGGCTTCGAACCCTCAACCTCTTGGACGAGACACAAGCGTCCCAAACCCTTGGCCGCTGATATTTTTGGTAAGTTTCGCAGACAAATTAACGGGTATATATTTCAAAGCCCATTTTAACCGTTTACAGAGGGCTCAATTCGGATTTCTTCAAAGAGATATGTAGGAGAAAAATTAAACAGTGGAAAACGAGGTAGGAGATATGAAAAGTTAATTTCATAGTTTTGTAGGGAAGAAATCTTTCAACCAATAATATGGCCATCATCAGTGCCCTTAAAAGCAAATCGTAGGGTAGTAGTGGAAGTTCCGTTTCACATGGCAAATGTTTTCTTATAGTTGAGTTGCTGGCACCGCGTGTGGAATTTGGCAGAATCTAAATAGAGGCTGTGTTTGGGTCACATTGGAATGTGTGTGTGCGCGTATTAGTTTAATCATTCCGTCAGCAAACAGCTTTCGTTACAAACTATGTTCATCATCGCCTTATCCACTCCCGAAACGGGACCTTATCCGCTACAAATGTACAGCGTTGCCTATAAATAGGCACAAGCTTCCCACTTTTTATTGAACGTTAATTGTCTTCTAAACCAAACATAGTGTGAGGATCGCCAATTATAGGAGTCGCTAGTTGTTACAGCTGATGCGGGATCTGCAACGCGGTGCGAGTGGTTTGGCAAAAACGGGCGAGAACTTCGTTGGTAAAGGGAGACGCATGAGTGTGTGTGTAGTCCAGGATCCTTCCAGAAGTGTCGGTGGAGTTCTCCCCACGCGGTGATGTTTCTTGTCGAAAAGGTATCATAATGGCGTCGTTTGATTGCCACGCGGTGCTGTTTCTCTCGCCAATAAATGGAGTTTAAGAATAATGATTGTCTATGTGTGTGAGCCCTGAAAAGGGCTGGCGTGGGTGAGACAAAAGGCCTGAACATGTATTTGACGAACAATGATAATAAAAAAAGAGAAAGAGTGTTTAAGGGTTATATTTAATATTTATAAACAAAGTAAAAGGAGTGCACTTAGAACGAGATATAACAAAAATGGGTGGTTAAAGAGAATGTGACGTCAGGAATCTGACCACAAAAATAATACTTCGGCTAGGCGTCGCGAACTGATCAGACGATCTGGCATTAACAAAATATACATCTGTGTAACAAATGTTTTTACCCAAGACAATGCATATGGGTGTTAGACCGGTTAGCGGTAATTTCCCGGGTTACCAAATGCGCTAACCAAATGTGCCGCCCCAGATATGTCTGCAGCGAGGAATCAAAACATGGAGAAAAATCAGGTATATGGAAAAAGACTAGCTATAAAATGTAGCTAGGGTCAAGCGGTCCGCCTAGCCTGGAACCTGTGGCGTGAGGCCCCCTAAGAACAACTAGGTTTGAGGATTAAACAAGCGGGTAGGGAAATCCGCCAGAGGCCATTGCTAGGAAATAACTGGCTCAAAGCATAGTTGCAGATTCCAATATGGCTACTTAGTATGGAACTGACTCGTTCGGCAGAGCATTTGTATTTTTGGTCGATGACCACAACAATAGCTAGATTCTATTATTTCTAGTGGAACATTACAGAATCAAAATCATCTGATATCATTTATGACAAAACTCTTCAGCATTGAAAAATATGAATATGTTACAGTCCAAAAATGAGTACACCCCAACGGGAAAAGGTTTAATTACAAACAATATTTGGTGAGACCGCCTTTATTTTCTATTACTGCTTGATTGTTCCACTAGAAATAATAACACCCTGCTATGTTTGGTTTGGAAGAAAAATAACTTTATTCTCAAAAAGTGACAGAAGAGTACAAATCTATGAGCGATATTGTATCCCGCGCACCAATGGAGATACAAGACTGATGATTAAAAGTGTTACTCCCTATTATGAATTGTGCCTAGAAAAAACTTGTTTTTGTTTTTTTGAAAATAATATTTTTAGATGGGGGTTCAATTTACAGGGCAAGTGTATGTTGAATTGGTCCCTTAGTTTATGTCCAACTGCATTCACACTTGTTTAGTGCTTGATTAAATCCCAATCCTGTTAATATCTATTGAAGATATGTGTAACACTTTGCGTACCAAACACGTTCCCGGCTGACTAACCAAAGCTACTAGTAACGCGTGGTAAACATCATATCAATCATTAACTATACGTCTACCAACCCTGTATTTGGTGACCCCCATACGTGATCTGATCTATGCATCTTTTCAGCAGACCCTACAACCCAAAGCGAACATATGTTTGCTGACAGCCATCCATGGCCGCTCATTTTTCTACTGGAAAATGCACATCTTTTTAACGCAATCTTTCAACACGCGTTTCCCAACACATTTCAATAACAAGGTTCTTTTCAAATATGTTTATATAAAATGTTTTAGTGACCGAAAAGCAACAACATTTGGTGGATAATACAATTATGGCACTCACAGCCTTTGCTAATGTTTTCAACAAATCTACTCACAGACTTCGGGTTTAACGGACACACAGTTACAAACAGAAGATAACAACATTTGGCGGCAAATACAATCATGACAATGCATCACTAAACCTTCACAAATCGTTCCTTTCATCCCACCCTCTTAAGATTCGACTAAGAAAAACATTTCTTAACAATCTTAACAATAACCAGACTTCATTCCAACTCCACAAAACACAACTTTAGTCGACAATGTTTGCGTACGCACACGCACACACAGATGAACTCGTCACATCTTACCATCTGCAACTAGCAGAAAGAAACTACGGTAAACTTTTGTTTAACAAACTTTCCTTCAACAAAAAGACTTTTCCTACACCACACACAGATTTTCGGGTAAACATTTCAGAACTCTTTTTTACCAGGAGCAAACTTTTCCCGTGTCAAGACAGAACTTTACTTACGAACAATTTTTATTTTCCTTTTTATGGAATATTTTTTGCTTGTATTTTTCTTGTATTTCAAATATTTTCCCCATTGTTTCTTGTTTTCAAAAACACTTTGCTTCCGCCATGATTTCCACTCGCACTTACTTTGTGTACCATATCCGATACGTGATTAATTGTTTCCCGTTTGGTATTTCTGGCTGTTTGAACGTTGTTCAAATCCAGGAAGGGGCTATCTGTATTTGTGCATTATTTCTTTGCTCAATATTCCATTAAGACCATCATTCGATTATTCTCATCACATAGCGCATATTGGAAGTAAACATCTACGTCTATGTTTAAATAACAGGTTTTCTTTATGTTTAGTTGGGTAATAAAACATAAGAAATATGATTGTTCAATATTTAAAAATGTACATGAGGTTTTTTCCATAGGCAACATCGGGTATCCATGCTAGTAATTATTAAAATCCAATAATCGATTTAAAAGCAACACTACTACCAACAATAATAGCTTTTGGAAAATTGTCCATTCAGCAAAATATTCGGCAAAATATTAGGTTGATACAAAACTTCCTCAAGCCAAATGTGGTACAATTTTTGGGGAAAATGTTTTTAAAGATTATTTAGTTCTTTTTTTATTGAAATGAAAGTGTATTACTCGGGTTTGAACTCACAACTGTTGTAATGATCTGTAAAACTACCTTGCCAACCAATGTATCTATATGTTGTATCATAGCCCCAAGGAGGGAGTAAATAGATAGATGGACAGTTAATTAGTTAGTTTAGAAATTAGAATAAATACTACATCAATATCTGTACCATGCATAAATGAATCACTATAGTGCCAAAAATAGGATGTATAATCAAATATACTGCTTTTTCGACAATAACTATGTGCCATTACTAAGAATAAAGAATATCTAAAAAATATTTCAAATATCTAAAAGTATCTAAAACTAAAAATAAATTTTTTAACTAAAATAATTTATTATCTTATATTTTATGATATTACGTGAGCATATTACTTCTATAGTCAACTAATTATATGGTCTCATTGACTGATCTACTTTCCACCGTGTGCCCAACGCCCCCGGTTGGGGTCGGGTTTCTTCTGTAACGTATGTCGTCTGTTCTCCGCAAGGATTTCTGCTCGTCTCCCTTCTCTGTGTCTGTTAGTTGAATTTATCCGTCTCCATGCCTACGCACCTTTCCACGTTTTTTTCTGCAGATGTCAGGTCAGTCACTTGAACCCTACCTGTCAATCACAGGGTCATTCGTCATGTGCCATTATGTAATACATAGAGACAAAAAAAAAACAACGAGAAAATTGTTTTTGAATGGTGTCTAGTGATGTACTCTACTGATGTACTCTACTGATGTGCTCAAGCAAAGTTTCAAGGAAATGGGACCAAGAGCGAGGGAAGTTTTTAATCTGAAAATCATCTAAAACAACTCAATCTTTTATATAAAATCATCTAAGACAATGACCATGCCCAAAAAGCACTTTTTGGGGAAAAAAAACTGTTTTGAGATGGTGTGTAGTGATGTACTCATGCAACGTTTTAAGTTCATAGACACCAAACTGGGCCCTGGAGAGCGTGGAGTCACACACACACACACACACACACACACACACACAGAGAAAACAATCACTTTTTGGATAGTTATCAGATGGACCATTTGTTGGTCTACACTGTAGCAGTTCCAGGGAGAAATCCCTTAATCTAAGGCTGTGGTATGCGCTAACAGTTCCGCAAACTCAACTGGTGCATACGCATAATGTACACAAGCCATTGGCACATGGGCGATCATTAACAACACCGGGAATATTAAGTTAAAACTGGGCCTGAAACTAAGG
>JBAKGL012305587.1:0-12149 GCA_037178445.1 Onykia robusta | reverse complement strand
TCAAACGCACACACACTCACACACTGGTTACACACGTACACACTGATCACACACACACACACACACACACACACATATATATATATATATTTATACACACATATATATATATTTACAAATGATACAGGTATCATTTCAAGCTTCATAGATTTTGAGTGTTTCTGATAAACCTTCCAAGTCGCTATGATTCATATGTAAAACACAGATGCTTTTCTCGTATGTCTTTCAATTTCACAAGTTCGATGCATTGGGTAAATTATGAAAAAGCTTAACAGCGATTTAATTACTCAGCATCAGCCAGATAAATAGTTTAGGAATATATGATTTATTTCGTGGTAGGAAACCTGCAGCGTGTTATTGATTTAGGTGAATATATGTAAATGTAATGCATAATTGAGCCAGGCTAGCACATTATAGATGAAGATGCGTTTTAATTAGAATTCTGCTTAATGGAATCGGGTTTTCTATTTCTTTTAATTGCCAAGCTGGAACGTGTGAGAATCGTGCACTTGGCGATAGCATTTTTTAAAGATGTTTGCATGGTTGCAGGGCAGGCTAATCCCAGATATCCGACATCAGATACCAAATGCACCATATCTTGTCTTATACTGATGATATCTTCAAGTATAACATCACTTTTCCAATGTTTCTGAGTATATCAATCTATTTCTGAAGGGCAGTGTTGGTTCTTTTTCAAGGTCATTTCCCTCATATCAACGTTATTTTCTGCTCTGAAATGTGTTTTTCTCCACTGTTTTTATGTTGTATTGGGTTTACGTTTCTAAAGGTTTTCAAAGGATGATGTCTTTTTAAAGACTTCATGACATGCCATAAGCACCATGCCAAACATTTAAAAAAGGGTCACCATCTGCACACATATTGTGCCCTATGTCAGCTTCGTCATCCGCCAAAACCAGTGTTTAATTGGATGTAGGAAATGAGCAACTTAATTCCTTTGTTGATTTGGGGAATAACATTTGTCATGAGTATATGTTATAAGTATAATAACTAAATTAGAGTAATTGTTTTAAAATTGATATTATTGTAAAACCTTCCCTTTCCACAACTAGCTTTAAACACTGTTGAGGGTGCCTTCTTTGGTGAATCCAACCAGTGAATCACTGTTGACCACTCCTTTCGTGAATCCATACAGAGGCTATTACCACTGGTCTGTGCACTTTCTGTAATGAATCTAACCAGTACAATAATAGTGGCCAGGCCTTTCAATTATTCATTATTTCATTATTTCCTGTTGAAAACCAAGACATTTTAAACATAATTTCTGGCTTGCTTTGTATTTTTGCTTTCTTGGTGCGATACGCCAGTTGAGGAAAATATCTTTAAAGGATCGTCAATAAGGCTTCTTGAATTCGGGCTCCACAACAAATGTCACATTTGCAGGGATAGATACAAATTGATGTTTTCCCCAAGTTGTCGGTAGCTTATCCCAAACAAAGCAAGAAACACCACTTTATGGATTAAAGTTGATTTATGTTTTCATAATCTTTAAAAACGACACAAATATAAGATTGTCTATGCATAAAGATATCAAGAATAGGCCTATCAACGAAACACATGAAGATATATTGTGAGGAGAACCACCCTCACTCGAGTCCACACCGTTCAATAACGGAGCGGTTACGAGTTACCCTCCCCCCTCAGCTCGAGCATGGATTATTCTAGCTATATAAAATACGCCGGTCGAGGCTGATGAGGACAGAACAGAATCACAGAACAACCGTGAACAAACAGGTGGAGAACAACTGCCACGTGAATCTTGCCGGTTGTGTGTTCTCTGTCTCTCTTTGACCTGTTTTCTCCTTTATGTTTTACTTCCCCGTGTCGTCTCCCCTGACAACTCTATGTCAGCCTGTGAAGAGAATGTTACGCTGTCAGAGTCTGAGACGCCTGTCTCTGAGGTTTTAATCACTGATGAGGGCCGTGCCTCACCATTGAAAGTGTCGCCTGCGGCTGCAAGCACTGAAAATGCGCCCCTCCCAACAATGGAGGCAAATACAGAGATTGCTGCCGCAGGTGTGATAGCAGAAAAGGGGCCACAGGATAAGTCTGGACCCCAGAAAAATCCCGAAAAAAAAGAAACCGCAAAAGTGGGGTAGGGGGTCTAACCAGACCCGGACCAGGAACAAGATTAAATAAACAAATCCACGGAGACCCCTGCGCATGGATAAGGGGCATATCGACTTCTATTTCTTCACGTTCGGTGAGGTCAAATCCTTCAGGAAGGTGTTGAGTAAGGAAGGCTTCCCCATTGGGTATACCTTCCTTATACTCCATGCTCACCCATGCCGAACGTGTTGAACTGGAGAAGCCGTGAGCTCCGCAAAACTGTATTCGGAAGGGTACCGTTGTGCTGGAGGTGCTTCCTACCGGGGCACATCACCAAGGTTTGCCTTGGAGTGACTTCGGGAAAAAAACAACAACTGCTGCTGAGGTGGTCAAAAGAGCACCTCTAGCCCCAGAAGAGCACCTCTAGACCAAGGCAGCGGTCAGAGCCACAGAAAATGCCCCAAGCAACGGAGATCCGGGACAAAAGCATACGAATCAACGGTAGTGGGCAAAAAGGGCCAAAAAACAACTGCAGATCCCCGAAGACAACACCAGCTTCTGAGCCTACATCCGATCATTTTCCGGAACCAACTCCAAGTCCAACCCCAGCCCCTGCGTCCGAGATTGTGTCGGTGCAGGAGAACCCGGAAGAGGACATGGAGGTAAATCAGGGCCCCCAGTCCCTACGGCGGCCTTGGATTGGAGGAGAGAGAATGGGGGGAAAAGAAAGAGGGAAGTGGGGAAAAAAAAAGAAATCCTGCACTAAAAGGGGCCCTTTTTCGAGGGACACACTTCTTCCTCTATCGCAAGGTCCAGATACCATTCTCCTCCTCCAGGCCAATTCCAGCCCAAAACCCCCCCTTCCCGTGTGAAGATCCTAAGCGATTCAACGCGCACTCAGTGCCAGAGCATTGCAAGACATAACCCAGTCTACCAAGTTGCCCTGTCTCCCATCCTCCCAGGAATCGCTTGCTCGACAGAGCAAGTAGAAATGGATCCCAATCCCATCATATTTGAGGAACCCACCTCTGACCCTAAACCCAGTCCGACTCCTAACCCCTCAACCCTCAATACCAGACCCCCGATCCCATACCCAGCTCTGATCCCGACCCAGATCCCAAACCGATCCTCACAGAGGAAGAACAAACTCAGTGTCCACGCACGGAAGTCGGACCGGGTGGACACTGAGAAGCTCACACAGGTCTCTGTCACATACACGTTCGCAGCCCTCTCTTATAGCTGAGGACTCTGACCAAGGGGTGAGGACCTGTACGGTGGACGAGGCCAGGATCGCAAGAGATTGGTCTCCAAGCACACGGTCCTCACTGAAACCCCAACTGAGAAAAAAGGTTTTTGGGGTAAAAAACGTAGAAAATCCACAAAACTTCTCCGAGGCGCTCCTGTTATTCAGGGTGGTCAGAAAAAAAGGGGAGCACTCCAGGAAGTTATGGGACTTCAGGGTCACCATGGCTGAATGGGGGTATGGGAGCCACAACTCATTAAATTCACAATGTTCGGGCAGGGTCGCAATTTATGTTCACCCCTCTCTCTACAGGGCTTTAAAGCTAACCTTCCCACAAGATATCGGCGACTTTGTGACTGGTGGCAAGGTCACCAAAGACCAGGGCTCGGGCAATTTGGATCCGGCTGTCGGCACCCAAGGACCTGAGCTGGGTTTTCTCCTGTCGTATTCCAAGTGGATAGTTCTCGTGGGTGATTGGAATGTCATTCTCAATCTCGACATAGATAAGGGGGTGAGGGAAGCTAGATGTGCGATTGGTTAGTGATCGCTAGCCAAATTCCTCGAGGACAATGACCTCGTGGACCGGCTGCGGGTGACTCATCCAAGGAGGGAGACGTGGACGTGGCGACACTATGGCCTCGCTGTTCAGGCGCCCAGCTACCTCGACAGGGTGTTATGTAGAAGGGCCAACGTTGACTTCTTTTCGTGCTCTACGTTCCATTGGCTAGGCATTGCGGACCATACACTCGTATGCATGCAGTTAGGATTAAGGCCTAGACTGGCGAGCGCCTGGAAGATGAACTCCTCCTTATTGTAGAGGCAAGCCCTCCGTGAGCAGCTACGGGGGTTAATTCAGTGGGCGTTTGTGGGGGCGGTTTTCCGGGAATAAGTGGTGGGCCAATCTCAAATATGGGATTAGATATTTTACAGTCACTTATGTCAAGCTGCTCGCATTAGACAGATTAAAGGCTGAAAAGGTACTAGAGTTTACTTTGTCCCAGGCAGCAGCGGAGTGGGGGGGGGGCTAGCATTAGAACAAGCTAGAGGTACCAGGGACTGATAGATTTAGAATCGTAAGAAGCTGTGACATCTGGTACTGAAATGCGCAAGGAAGCACGTAGGCGGTGGCTGGACAACTTCATCGATCGTATCAGAACCCATGACAGGCGCCTCCTCGAATCACCACGTGGCATCTATAAGGGGTTTTGGCAGCATCTCCAGGATCACTACACTTGCTGGAGCAAGACATGCGCAGCTATTTGGCTGACTTTCCCCGGCTTACACCGGCCAGAGCAGGGACTGTTTACTGAGAAGGAGGTTCTGCAGGCGCTGAAGTAGGTGAGCAAGAACAAATCGCCAGGTCTCGATGGTCTACCGTATGAATTGGATTCCAGGTTGTCACAGATGTTTGTCCCCATTCTGACAGGGATGTTCAACCACTGGTTCCAGTAGGGAGCAATCCTGGGCCTGGTAACACAGGGGTTGATCACTCAGTTGAAGAAGCACAGGGATGTTGGGGAGGATCTAGACGGTTATAGGCCCATCACTCTCTTGAACACAGAGTTGAAGACTTTGGCCAAGGTCTTATCAAACCGTCTTTGAGTTGTCGTGTCCGAGTTGGTGAGCCCCGAGCAGGCCAACATAATTGAAGGTAGGTCCATACACGACAATTTGCATTTGGTTCGCATTGGAGGGAGTAGAAGACGGCGCTGAAGCTGCACTAGTCAACTTAGACTAGTCCAAGGCATTTGAGAGGATGGACCATTGCTGATGATGCAAGCCGCCGGATTCAACCCGGAGTTCCACCTTTGGATAAGCCTTCTGTACCATCCTCCTCCCCCGGGCCATGGTGCAGGTGATCGGAAAGCGGTCGGAGCCGTTTGCGATCGACTGTTCGCTGTCGCCTCTCTTGTATGTGCTTGCGTTGGGGCCCCTCCTTGGCAGACGGCGGGATGAGACGGCAGTTCCGGCCCTACGTGACATTAAACTTCCTGGGGGTGCTCGAGCCAATGTTTCGGCCTATGCCGATGATGTAACGACCTTTGCGCCCTGTCAACAGGACATCGCAGCGATCCTGATGGTACTAGGAGATACGAGGAAGGGGCCATTATTAATCGAGGTTATGTGTCTGGAAAGGATCCGACTTCTCTCCATACGGCTTCGACTGGACGGATGGACTTGTTCGCATCCTCGGGGTGTGGTTTGGGCAGGGCCTCCAGTTGGAGAATAATTGGTCGGAAGAACATACAATGGTTGAAGTGTCGGTTGGGGTTTGGCTTCAACGGTGACTGTCCTTAAAGGGAAGAGCTGGGGCGTGCTACACGTACGTTTTCCGCTCATCCTTTATGGCTTATCTTTACTTCCCCTCCATGCGGCTCGCAAATTGGCTCTCGAGCGCCTGCTCTTTTCACTCCTGTGGAAAGAAGGCAAGCCAATGGTTCGCAGAGAGGTCTGTATCCAAAATGCACGTGATGTCACACCTGGAGAGCCTTTGATTCACTAAACGGTTGTCATTCCTAAACAGGTCTCTAATAAGGGAGTCTGCGTTGGGACGGAGATGTTTTGCCTAACCTCGAGTCAACTCCTAAGGTCGAAGACAGAAGAAGACCGGCTGGGAAAGGGCAGTTCCTCAAGGAGTATCGACCGGCCCCAAAAAAGCCTCCGCGGTCCAGTGACCTGTCACAGTTTTGGAAGAAGTTATATCGGGATCTTGTCGAAGGGTCCGCGAAGGATCAGCTCAGAGAAAAACGAGGTCGGACGAGGGGCTCCACTCTCTGTGAAGCTGGGTACCAGTATCAGATTTCCTCAATAACTCGGAGTATTCCCTGACCTGGCGACTTATTCGGAACGTTCATCCCCGCAGTGGCTGGGCCCTCAGAACAGGATTGGCAGACTCGCGAAATTGTTAGCAATGCAACAGCGGCCAGTAGGAGTGTGTGGCACACGCCTTCTTCCACTGCCCCTACGAGATTACGGCTCGCCTCGACAGCCAACGACTTCGTATCGAATTGGATACCGGTTATGTGTGTGATAATGCACCACCTGTGTTGCCAAGTGAGAAGCGTTCGTTGTTTCAGACTACCGTAGTCGTAGCCCAGATGGTAATCTTGGTGAACCACCTGAGGGAGGTCTGTGAAGCCCAGACTTTTTCTAGAGCAGATCTGGTGTCTTTCTGAGACCCCCACCCCCAGTCTTCTCCAGGAGATGGGTATCTTCAGCGAGTTTGGCGTGAATTATTAGGACAAGATGGGAGTGGTCCTTTCTGCCTCTGAATGGCTCGGACAGTGAGTCCTAAGACAAAAGGTAAGCTTTTAGTGTTCTCTTTGCTCAGGAGCCCATCCCAGTCTAGTTTAGTTCTTTGTAACTAGAAGATTGAATGTAGCATCCGGCCTCCAATTCTTTGTTATTTTCCAGATACCCAGACCAACATATTTTTTTAATCCCAATTTCCGGTAGTTAAAACCCCAAATCTGAAAAAGAGTTTATAGACTTCTGTATCTCCCCCCACCCCAGTCCAATATAGAGAGCAATCCTCTGCGCCAGAGCGGGTGTTCAGAGAATTTAGAGGGGGAAGGGAGGGGGTCACTTACTAATCCCTTCCACATTATATTTATTTCGTATTCTTTAGGGGACAATTTCTGACCCATTCCTAAAACATCTTTTAAACATTATACATACATGGGATTTATAGGTTTTAAGTAAGGCATTTTGGTAACTGCATGGCTTGACAGTCGATGGATAAATTATTTTGGTAAAAGGCAGTGTAGTATGAATAGGTCATAAAAGGGAACTAGTTAGACGTAAGATAGTCTGTGATGACTATCACAACCCCTTTTACAGGCTATGCGCCTAAAAGTTTATTTGTTTAAACTCTATACAAAAAACCGTGAACTGACAGATATCAGTTAGCATATAACTGATAAGGCGCAAGACTACAGTCTGGCTGATTAACATGACAAGTGTGAAAACAATTTAATAACACATTGTGTTTAACATAATACAACATAACAGTGGCAATAGGATTTAAAAAAAAAGGATTCGAAAAAACTCACCTCATAATTCATTTTTTGACACAGAAAATTGACAATGGGGATTCAAAAAACAAGTTTTCTGACACAGAAAGAAAAAAAATCACTCACAATGTCCATATCGGCAGACGTGTCGAAAAGAATTCTACGTCAATTATCTAAACAGTTTGAACAAGCTCAGTTGCCTCTTGTTAACAACGTTCTCTGTTTAATATTCGTTTCTACTGTCTTCAGCTAAAAAAAAAGTATACAGTTGACTACAATACATTTGCAGGTTTAGTGAAACGCAAATGCGAGAAATTCCAATTTAGTAAGTTGACTAAAGATCAATTTAAGCATCTCATATTCATAAATGGTCTGCAATCACCAACAGATGTGGACATTCGTTTGGGACTACTTCCGAAACTGGAACAGGAACAGGACCGAAATATCACAGAGAAAATATAAACTACAGAATGTCAGGTTAATAAACCGTAAAAAGGACACTTTGATTGTTCAACATTCTACTCATCCTCTCACAACAGCGAGTGTTCAGGCAAAGGCCAAGCCTTCAAATGCTACAAAAATGTCACCCCCCTCCGCATGTTGGTCGTGTAGGGAATGGCATTTTGTGCGTGTGTATCCCTTTAAAAATCACAAGTGCAAAGATGTGAACAGCATGGACATAATGAATAAATATGCCAATTCCAGAAGGATAAAAGTAATTCTTAAAAAGAAACTTTCAATTGAAAAAAAGACTACCTTACTGTAATAGGATTAATTCACCTTCGGTTTCAGCAACATTCAAAGTGGATTTCGATGCTCGTAGAAAATATATTACAGTTCTGATAAACGACTTTCATGTTAGTTTTCAATTTGTCACAGCTTCAGAGATTACCCTAGTTTCAATACGCACATGGCAACATATCGCTCGTAGCACGTCGGGTGATGCCATTACACTTACGGGTGAGCTAAATTGCAATATTTCTTTCAGAAACAAACATTTTTCTGGTATGTGTTATATGGCGGATTGTTCAAATTTAAATTTACTTGGTTTAGATCGGGTAGCGGAATTACATATTTCTAATACTCCTCCCAATTATGTGTTTAACACTTTACAACATACTTCTGCATCTCATATTGAAAATATATTTCAGAGACACTCCGAAAACTACATTTGCTGACGTCTTTCAGGAGGGCCTTGGAAGCTGTACCAAGGCCACTCTAAAATTAAAACCGTTGGTATTTTACGCTGCACTTGAAATCGTTGAAAATGTGTTAAATCGTTTCCAACAAGGAGGCGTAATAAAGCCAGCAAATTACTATTCATTGGCGGCACCCATTGCCGATGTCAAGAAGGCAAATGGAAAGATTCTTATATGTGCTGACTATTTTACAGGTCTCAATACCTCCTTGGATTAACACTAATATCCACTGACAGTCCCTCTGGATAGTTTTACAAAGCTAAACGGGGGAAATGTTTTGCTACAATAAACCTTTCAGATGCTTTTCTACAAATGGAAGTTGACGAGGGATCGCAAGAGCTCCTTAGCTTCAACACTCACAAATGGTTAAATTTGGGGTTTGATCAGCTCCGGTTATATATTCCAGCAAACAATGGATACTATGTTGACTGGTCCGGCAGGAGTCACACCTGATATTGACAACATCATTGTCGTAGCAGAAACAAAATATGAACTCTTAAGAGAAATATATTCTGCTATTGACAGGATTCAGCAGTATGGATTTCATGTGGGTGTCGAAAAATGTGTATTTTTTCGTACATCAATCAAATATCTTAGTTTTGTTTTTGACAACTATGACCGACGACCTGACCCAGCACCTGCAAATATTAACACTTTACGTTCTTTTCTTGGGTTAGTTAGTCACTTCAGTGCATTTTTGCCAGAACTCCATCGAATGCGTACTCTTCAATCACCTTTTTAAAAAGATTTTACATGGAAATGGTCCACCGTATACCATTCTGAATTTGATAGGATAACTTATTTACTTTCATCTGACATATTGCTAATGCACAACAACCAGTGCTGGCCATTATTGGTGTATCGGATTCTTCTGAATATGGAATAGGGGCAGTCATTTCCCATATATTTCCAGACGAAAGTCAAAAAGCTCATACATCTAAATCATCTGAACGCAATTGTGGTCAAACAGAGAAAGAAGCATTGGCGATAGTTTTCGCAATCAAAAAGTTTCGCAAAATGATTTATGGTCTGCATTTCACGTTGGTCACGGATCATAAACCTCATGTCAGTTTTTATGGATAAAAAAAGTGCCTATCAGTTTTCACAGATAATCGATTACAACGATTATGACTTTACCATTAAATATCATTCAGCTAACACAATTGGCCAGGCGGATGTTTTATCTAGACAGAAGAATTTACAGTGCAAAAACACCTAAAGATTCGGTCATGTCATCTATATCTGTGGAACTAGACATTATTTCGGTAATTGCGTCCGCAGTCAGAGCATTACCTGTTTTTTCGGAAATGATTCGTGAAGCTACGACTTCAGACCCAGACCTACAAAAGATAAAACATTGTATATGTACAAGGTGGCCAACAGCATGTACTGACAGTCGAATACAACCCAACAGATGCATATTCTTTGCAGAACGTCTAATAGGTCCTTCTACACTGCAAAGCAGGGTCCTTAAGCAATTTTATTTTCGACATCAGGGTATCAGCCGTATGAAGGCTTTAGCACGCAGTCATGTGTACTGGCCACATATGGACAAATCACTAGAAGAACTAGTAAGCACTTGTTCTAATTGTCAACTAGCCGCAAAGCCCCACCCCGGAAAAGTACGTTGTGCTCATGGCCCATTCCAAACTCGTCCAGGTCACGCGTTCATGTAGACTGTGCAAGCCCCGTTGGTGGACAGCACTTTCTTATCCTTGTTGAAACTCTCAGCAAATGGCTGGAAACCTTCCCCATGAATCGCATAACCTCGGCAGAAACCATTCTGAAGCTGCAACATACTTTCAACGGATTTAGGGTTCCTTTGATTTTAGTCTCCGATAATAGAACTGCATTCACTTCTGCAGGGTTTTCCACAAAAAACAATGGTATCCTGCATATCAGATCGCCTCCTTTCCATCCGTAATCAAACGGACAGATTGAACGTTTCGTGGATACTTTTAAGCGGGTTCTGCAAACAATTAAAGGAGAGGGGATTACTCCAGAAATCATTGAGATATTTCTAGTGAGTTACAGGGAAACACCAAATCCCAACACACCTGCTGAAGCACTGATGAACCGTAAGATTCGATTACCCGTCGACGTCATTCGTCCAACTGTGAATAATCCCCGCGAAAGAAACACTGCGATGGAACAGTTTGAACGACATCATGGTGCAATACAACGCTTATTTGTACCTGAACCTGCTCGCTAAAGTTTATCGCAGTGGAAGCGAAAAATGGACACAAGGCTACATTGTGCGACAAACTGGACATGTTACTTATGAGGCGTATGTACAATCCTCAATATGGATATGACATGCAAACCAGCTGCCCCCCCTTTCTTCCCAATACCAGTCCACAGGGCCCAGTCCATCCGCCCAACATTTTGTTGGACACTCTTGAACTTCCTCTTAGTTCCCAAGATCACCAAGCGAGCGTGAACCCGCTCAGTTCAATAACAGAGCAAATGCGAGTTACACCCCTCAGCTCGAACATGGATTATTCCTGCTATAATGAATACGCCGGTCGATGTTGTTGGGGACACAAGAGAATCGCTGAACAACCGTGAAGAGACCGACAGATATCAGTTAGCATTTAATTGATAAGTATGGCCGATTAACAAGACAAGTGGTAAGCAATTTGATAATACGTTGTGTTTAACATAACACACTATAACCGTAATTAAATGGAGCCCAATCCTGGAACTAGCTGACAAGCTAATTATTGTTCTATTCAATTGCATCCCTCATGATTGTTGGGGCAACCACCGTAATGTGTCCACAATGGGGTGCACCTCAGTCCATTTTGCAAACTTTCTGATAGTTGAAGTGAAGCATATGTATACGCACTAACATCTTCCAAATCTTCCAATTGTGTCCAAGACCAGACACATCATTGTGAAGCAACCATTTCATTCTTAACCATAGTGTGCAGAATCTTACTGACGCACTTGTTTCTCAAAGGCACGCTGCCATATGAAAGCTGACTGAAAAACAGTTATTTTAACATGCTGCCAATGCTAACTTTGTAGGTGGGATGCTCTATCTAGAGACCCACGACTGCGTCGGGCTTAACAGTAATACTGAAACAGTTCTTACTGTACATAATTAATGTAAGCTACTAAATGCACCGCATGTGAATAAAATGTTAGGTCACAACCTGCAAAGGCATGGAATAAAAGTAGTACCTTACACTTATTAAGCCCACATTGCAAATATACCTCTTACTTAGGGATACCAGTGTAACTTCAGCAGCATCATGATCAAATGGAGCGATATGAGATATAAGATTCGTAAATGCATACCCGGCATACCCGGCAAGCAGTCGGCACAAATTTGGGACTTACTACCAGACCCCAGCTTTTCTTTATTCGATAATGAAGGTGATCGTTTAAATGTTAATAGATGAACAAAATCTAGTGGTTTGGAATATTCCTCAACCCACAAAAAAAGAAAGGCAAAGTACCAATATTGTTCTGTGTGAAAGTTTGAAGAATCCGTAAAATCTTATTATTCAAGGGACCGTGGAGGCCAAACAAAATATTTGCAAATCACTTGACAGGGAAAAATCAAATTTAATTTATGTGCTGATCAAATATATTAATGAAAAGACTAAATAGAATGGAATA
>JBAKGL012294490.1:0-12153 GCA_037178445.1 Onykia robusta | reverse complement strand
CCTTAGATATTTTACATTTCACCAAAATCGCTCTGTGGTATTTTTAATGAGTTGTTAGATCTGTGGTATAAATCTCGTTTTGACGGTACACCATTCTAAAAAGGTTCTAAGTTTTGTGGCGATTCAGTTACTGTGGAGTTATAAATTAGCTTTTTATTTAAATTTTACATGAAAGTTGGAGTTTACAATATTTCGATCAAAAATCTGCTCTATCTTGTGAGATCCGAATCCCACAATGCGTTCATTTTGGCCCTGTCGATCAGTTGAATCAAAAAGTCCTGATCGAAACATTAAAAACTTCTGTAAAGATACATTTACTGTGATAATAATTATTTTACTAAATTGTCTATACTAAATTGTCATTGTTGTCTGTCTATTCAAATGAAAATTTCTTTCGTTTATAAATCATAATTTGATATCTCCAAAGACTTGGATTTGTATATGTTTTTGATCGGTCCTGGTAGAAATTAATAATTAAAAAGTATACGCTATCAATAATGGATTATACAAAACTTAGTCTGATTATTATTTCTGACAACAATAAAATGTCATGGTTATTGGATTATAAAGTATGTTTTAACCTTTCACATATGATGTGAATATGAATATTTCTTGTATTCGTCTGTGCATTAAGAGTTCCTATTTATCTCATAGTGTTGGGTTCGTTTTGCACTTCTTTCGGGCCAGATAAATATCTAAGTCATACATTGTTCAAATATAAATGAACACATATATGTGTATACGTTTGTGATTATTCCGTACATAATGTACAATACTTTTATTAATAAAAAAATTCCAAGAATCTTTTACGAAAGTTTTTATACTAAATTTCACTGAAGAGTAAATAATCAGTAAGTTTAGTTGTAATTTAGAATTTCTTACAATTTCCTTTACATCTTTGAAGAAGACAATTGAATTAATTTAACTTCTGATTACACTAATTAATGGTAGTAAAGCAATGTTTAAATACCCATATATTATCAACCCCATCCTTTGAATGATATTTATATTTTAAAAAATCAAATGTTAATTAGCTTCAAAGTTATTTCCCTGCTAATTTTTAAAAGTTTTTTTCTTATTCAATTCACGAAAGCGTTCCATTTTCACAATTAAAGTTGGAGGATGAGTTTACAAAGTCTGGAAAAATAAAATTATTATTGAGGATTTTTTTTTATCTCTCAGTTTGCTAATTTCAGCAAAGAGTAGAAAATGCGGTTTTGTTTTGAAGAGTCATCATGGAAGTCCGAATTTAAAGATTGGATTAAGGATCAAAGGGAGTGAAGGTAGGAGTGGAAAATGGTAAGAGGAAGGAGAGGAGAGGGGGTAGGAAGGAAAAATATAGAAAGGTGGTTAAAAATATTGAGGCAAAGAGACTAAAATCCAGAAAAGCAGAGAGAGAGAGAGAGAAAGAGAGAGAAGGAGACAGGGAGAGACAGAGAGAGTGAGAAGCAAACAGAGAGAGAGAGTGGGGGAGGCTTTAAAAAAAGGAAGGGGGAAAGAAAACTTGAAGAGAGAAATTGGAAGGCCTGGAAAGAGACAGAAGATGTGGAATTGGAAAAGAAATTAAAGGGGGCGGGGAAGGAGTGGGAGAGAGGAGAAAGAAAATGGAAAAACAGGAAGGGAAAAAGAGTGAGAAAAAAATGTGAAGAATAAACAAAGATGAGAAAGATAAGGAAGAAAGGGTATAAAGGGGAATCAGATAGAGAGAGAGAGAGGGGAGAGAGAGATAGGGAGATACAGAGAATGGAAAAAAGGAGTGGGAGTGAGAGATAGAGAGAGAGAAAAAAGAAAAGGCGAATCAGGAAGAGAAGAAGAGTGAAAAGAAAACTGAAGGAGAGAGAGAGAGAGAGAGAGATAGGGAGGAAGAAAGGATAGAAGAGACAATAAGAATGAGAGAGAGAGAGAGAGAATGGGGAAAAAGAAAGAAGGATGAGAGATCAATGTTGGCAAAGACAGACAAAAGGAATGAAAATAAAGAGTGAGAGTTGAGGAAGAAGCAAAGAATAGAAAATAGAAGAAGTGGCAAAGCGGTGGCAGGAGGAGGAGGGGGAGTGAACGAGGGAGTTGGAGAGAAGAAAGGGGCCAACGAAAAGGGGAAAGAAGGATGAGAACGAGCAAGTAGAAGGAAGGGAAATAGAGAGAGAAATTGAATGAAAAAGAGCAAAGAAGGAGGATATGTAGGAGGAGGAGGAGGAGGAGGAGGAGGAGGAATAGGGGAGGGGAGGAGTAAGATAGCGGAAGGAAAGGAAAGGAAAGAAAAGGTGGGGTGGGGGTTGAGAACGAGTGAAAGATGAGATGTGGGAGGTGGGAGGGGGATCGTAAAAAACATGATCAATACAATGCACCACCAGAAGGGAAACCCTAAAAATCTGCTTTGGTGTTGATGACAAGATGACTTCAAAGATGTACGGCAAACTCGATGGTCAAACACTTTTCATTTTAGTGAAAATTCTCAAGTGACCACAGAGGCTGACCGGCGAAAGAAGAGGTTTGGTTTACACCATCAAGTAGAGGTATGCTGCACGGAAAATGTTATACTCCAAATGTCATTCAACGAAGTAATTGAAACCCTCCCCCAATGCCTCCTATCCCTGCCCGATGAGTAGTATGGCCTGCATGGACTATTCCAGAAACAGATTCATTAGAATTCCCATTCACGTCGTAGGCTACACAGGAGTGAAACAAAGAAAGGGATCGTTCATCTAAGTAGATCCATTACCACCAGGCGGACGGCACAGTGTATTGGGTGGGATCTGGGGTGGACAAGCATAAGACTACGTCATTTGTCTCTCAAGTAGGTTTGCTGTGCATGCTTTGGTGTCCTTTAAGACGGATCCTCTTCCTTCCTGTCACCCCAAAATTGCCACACAGAGACACACAGAATGTTTACAAGGCTTTTGTGAAAAGGAAGAACCTCCAAATCTAGCCTATTGCTATGTGGGTGTAATCTAGGTCAATTTTTCATTGGGTTTTCAACTTCATGAATCCATTCTGTGTAAATTGGCTGAGGTGGATGGCAAAGGTAGATACAAGTTAGCAGGGTGGGGCAGCAGAGATGAAGAAGTTTAAAAAAATGATTATACAGTTCTACCTCTTTGACATGGCCATTGCCGCACTACAGAAAATACAGGAAAACACATTTTTTTCTGATAGTGTCGAATAGGTTCTTTCATAATTATATGAGCTCCTTAATATTAATCATAACTGAATCTCCTGCCCTTTCTTCTGACAAGTTGTACTGTCTTTTTACTTAAAAAACAAACAAGTCTTGTAATTATATTTTCTATAGTTTTGAGAAGGTTATTTACCTCTTAACATCCTGAAGCACACGAAAACACATCACCCATTCACACATGTAAAATCGTAAAACCCTTTTTTTTTTTAAATGTTAAACAATTTTAGAGCTCTCAAGTATAAAGACGCTATAAATATTGAAAAAAAACAAATGCATTTTTAGCCATTTTTCTGCTCGGTCATTTCAGGATTGGGCTTTGGACATTTTCAGGATTTCAAGAGTTAACATTCAAATAGTTTTTCAAACAATTGAACTCCTTCTTGTTGTTTGTGTAAACAACCTTTCAGCCAATCCATCCTTCGGCCTTCTTCAGGTGTAAATTATGAATGTAATGGTAATAAACAGAAAAGCTGTCTCACACTATGATGTAGGGTTTGGGTATTTTTCTATCCTCACCTTATTAGGCTAGGATTTTTCTATTTTGTCCTTGTTAAGGAGTGCACAGCACAACCATCAAGGAGTTCAATCGTCTGAAAAACTATTTATAAATCTTGTGATATTGCTGTGATTTGGTTGCACAGGTTTTCAATTGCTTTTATCATTGGGAACGTAAATACTGAGGTTCCCGAGAAAGGGTACTTACTATCTATAAATTCATTTATTAATTATTATTATTATCATCATCATAAAAAAGAACGGTATATTTTTACCATAATTTCTAAGATATAAATTATATGATAATAAACAAACATTATTTGTTAGCTTATGCTTTTTAATTGGTTGTATAAGAATAATTCATAAGATTGAGAATAAAATAAATAAATACCTGTCTACATGGGCATGTGCTACCATTTTTCTGGGTGTAGGGGGCAAAGGGGGTATACTCGGGATATATCTTAGAAGTAACCATGTTACCAGTGAATAAAAATACAGTCTTTTTATATGGGTTACATAAGATAATTGTACTGCACCATTATCCTTCATTGACTATAAAGTTGCAACGTTCAAACCCCCTTGCCCTTGTTGAGAAGGTCTGATCTGGGGTGAGGGATACCTCGTTTGGCCCCCCACCTTACGATCACCCATGGCTGTCTAATTTATGCCAAAATAAACACTGAAAAGTGTCAAATTTTGACTTCTTCGATTCGATTTCAAACTGCGGTTCAAATTGAAACCGAATTGAAGAACCCTAGTGGCAGATCCACAAACTAAGATTCAAAATGTGCCAGTTCCAGTTAGACTAATTTTCAAGCAGCATTTGAAATTAGGTCATACTGCTGCTAAAGCATTTCAAGCGAACACAACTACAAAGCAAACTGTTCAGCATTGGTTCAATAGGTTTAGTTCAGGAAATATGAATTCCAATAATAAACCTTAATGGAGGCCAAAACCTGTTCTTAATGGTGAAGAATTATCGACACAGATACTAGGACTTCACTGCATCATTTTGAGGCAATCGGAAAGGTTAAAAAGTTTGGAAATATATGTCCGACATGAGCATGACAGAACCAAAACCCATATCTGACAGTGTCTAAGCTTAGAGAATTGGAATATGAAGTCTTGCAGCATCCACCTGATATTTCTCTAACAGATTAACATCTTTTCAAGCATTTTGAAAATCATATCCATATTAAAAGGTTCAATACTAGGGAAGCTACAATTTGTGCTTTTGCTGAACTTGTGACCATTGAACCAAAAAAATTTCATAGATAGCATATAGCCATACAAGGATTGTTGGAAAAAAGGTTATTGCATCAAATGGGTCATATGTACCTTTTTGTGTTGGTGATGTCATCTTATTTCGTCTTACTATTCAAAAAACGGCATTTCATATGTAACAAGGTAATAACTTCTGAAATACTCTGACTTACGTTTATCTGAATAAAAATGAAAGTTTATGGAACTATGGTGGTGTAGCAGGAGATTTGGGGGACAGGGGCGTCGTTCCTTGAGGGCCCTCTCCAACATTCAGTAAGATAACTAATCTCATTGTATTATATGTGTACCTCACATAAATAAATATACTGCCTTTTTGACAACACCCACATGGTATTAGTAAGAATAAAGAATACCCCTCCCCCCCACACACACACAAAAAGAAAATCTAAAATAAACTAAAAATAAAAATAAACAATCTTTTATCTAAAATTAGTAAATTTTACTAAGACTTGTAACATTTCAGGTTCTTTCCCCCAAAAAATGGGACCAGTAACATGGGAAGGCACACACACACACACACACACACACACACACACACACACACACACACACACACACACACAGAATAATCACTTTTTTGCTAGTCATCAGACCATTTGTGGGTCTATGGTGACATTTGTGGGTCTATAGTGATTCAATTTTATTTAAGAAATGCTGTAGGTGAACAACTATTCATAAAGCTTTTGGGGGGTCTTTTCGCCAGCATTGCCAGTTTAGATCTTATTTTTCAATTTTTAGAACCTGGAAAAAATATCTAAATTGGCAATGCTGCCACACCCCCTTCCATTGAGTGCCAGGGGGAGGGGGCAGTAACATAGGGGGAAAAGGTTTGACTTATCATTTTCTTTTTTGCATTGGTAGATGTTTTACGAACAATCGTTCGATTTTTTGCTGTTTATTTTTAAAAACTGCAGATGTGATTTCTTGCCTTGCCTTTCTCCATAGGGATCAGCTTTCCGATAGATGTAGGTAAAAAGTTAAGCGTAATTTATTGATCATTTATTATGTTCAAGACATAAAGCTTAGCCCCCACTAACGGCAGAAGAAGAAAAAAAGAAGCATGACCTATTAACAAAGAATTACCAAAACAGAAATATGTTATTTAAGTGCTCAAAAGTAAAAGAAGATACAGATGATTCCAGAGACAATGGGAAGATCAAGAATCCAGGAACTGCACATCCTTTTAAAAGATATGTATATCCAGAATATGAATAGAAATCTGTAACGAGAGCCGCAGGTGAAGGATTTGATCCGCAAGGAGTCAGGGCTTTAAAAACAAAACCATAGAAATTGATATAAGGCCATTAGATCTGAAATGATAGAATTCTCTCTCAAACTCCCGCTAATCATTCTAGCCCCAGCCGCCATTCCAGCCCCGCCCAGACTGCCACATACTAAAGGTTTAGTTCTTTGACTAAGCACAAACAAATTGCAAGTAAATCCTTTGATGAAGGAGCGAAATGGCTAAAAAAATAAATGAAAAGATTTCCGATGTATCCTTTTATTTTATGAAATGTTTCTGAAATTATTTGCAAGGACTTTCCCTGAATACTTAGCCTTGGGATTATTGCCTTGTTTTTCTCTCTCTCTCTCACTCACACACACACACACACACACACACACACACACACACACACACACACAAACACAGAGAGAATATTTCTTGTGATATGCAGGTGTCCTCAGTTATGATGCAGCAGTTGGGGTCAAAGAAAGCAAACCACATTACAACTGAGTCGCAATCAAATTTCGCCATTTTGGAGCTAAATCTAGCTACTTTTGCCTAATCAATGGTGTCCATTCAGTGGCGAAAGCTGACTTGGAAACCAAGGCATGCAGTCCATGATACAGGCCAATACATATATTACTTTCTTTTCTAAAAGAAATAATCTCATAGAAATTCAATTATGTCTGAATGTTTTCATGGCTAATAATAACTAGTACATGACCAATCATTGTGAGAACAATTCTACTCATACAGGAAGGTAAAAAATGTGTTTTAACTAATTATGATATAACACACTATAATATGTGTGAGAGGGCTGGGTAGGGAATTTATTTATGCATATATTATCAATGCATGTTACTTTAAAAAAATGCTAGAATGAATGGACAAAACATGTTAATTACTGCATTAAGTTTAGCATCAGCTGCTGCAAGGTGATCTCAATGAAAATAGTGTCATTTAACATTTGGAACAGAGTTGTGTCCACTTTATCTATTTAGGCATGATTCTGTCAATAGGTTTGTATAATGGCAAGAGCATAAAAGAGCAACAAAAAGCAGATAAGAAAAGAAGTCAATCAAAGAAATGATGGAAGGACGGGATCTATAAGTAAGAGGGGGGGATAGTAACTGTGGCGGATGAGAGGGCGGTAGTTGAAGAGGTGGGAGTGAGAGAGGAGGAGGTGGGAGCGAGTGAGAGAGGAGGGAGGGAGTGAGTGAGAGAGGAAGGAGGGAGGGAGGGAGAGAGGAAGGAGGGAGGGAGGGGGAGAGGATGACGGAAGTAGAGGAGGAGACAATGTAGATGGTGAAGGAGAAGATAACAGAGAAAAGGAAAAAGGGGTTGTGGAGTGAGAAGGAATCGGTTATGAAAAGAGGAAGAGGACACTGAGAACTATAAGAAAATGTTGAAACCCTTATCTATATTTTGTATATGTTGTTCCTCACTATATCAGGGAACTATTCTGCAAAAATCAGCTAACCTGCATTTCTGAAAGCATTAAAATGAGCCCAGAACAAGGAAAACAAAAAATATGAAAATATATATTTGACGCCATCTTGGAAATGAAACCTTTCCGGTGGTCAAATTGAGCCATATCTTTATTATGTTATTGAGCACACCTGATACTACAACATACCATTCGAAGACCTTGTGAATGATGATTAATCACCAAGTAATGGCACGAGTAATGGCACTTTTATGGATTTGGCTGTCAGCCATCTTGGATGCCATCTTGAGAATCATACACTTCCAGTATTCCGATTGAGCTGAGATTTGAGTATATTATCAAGCACACCTAATACTAGTAAAAACCATTGAGAAAACTTATCTATGGTGTATAATGGATGAGTACTGCGCATCAATAAGGATTTGGCGGCCACCTTGGACGCCATATTGGAAACGCACATGGTGGAAACTCTGAGACTTTTGATATGTTGTTCCTGACCATATCAGGAAACTATTCTGAAAAAAAAATCAGCTTACCTACATTTAATTCCGGGTAAAATGCTATTGCTCTTAGACTAAGAAAGAAACGGTTATAAAGAGGAGACGACAGAAAAGAAGAGGAAGGAGGGGGTGAAGAAGAGAAAAACAGAAAAGACCAGAAAGTGAGAGAAATCATAAGAAGCTGTAGTAAAAGTATAAAATGAAGTGAAAGGATAAAAGTAGGAGTAAACAGGTGTCGGAAGAGAAGAAGAACATTAGGAAGGAGAAGGAGAAAGCAAAAATGAAAGGCTACAAATAAAACCCACAATACTAAAGAAATACATAAAAGTTTTAAAAACATCCACAGCAGCAGCAGCTGTGGAACTAGAAGAAGAAGAGGTAAGAAGAAGAAGAGGTAAGAAGAAAGAAAAAGAAGAAAATGAAAGAAAAGAAGAAAGAAGAAACTTTGTGCACTTACTGCTCATCGTGAAAATTGGAGAGCTCCGCTGCTTCTACTTATGTGACAGCGGAAACACCTGCACCCCTACAGAATCACGGAGAGCACAAACATGGACGCACCAAAAATGTACACCTACTTCAGCCCGGGTTCTGAATTGGAGACAATAAACAGTGGGAGATGAGATCTGCAAGCACCAACATTGATTTCAAGATTAGCGCCTCTCTTGGTAGTAACACTGTAATCAAATATTGCTATAAACGACTTGCCTTAGGGTCTCTCTGGGAGTTGCATCAGTAGTAGAAACAAACCAATACAAAAAATAGTGAAACCCAGGTGAGATATATCATTACACATATAAGCAATTTAGTATATATATGTGCTATTAATGACAATGTGGAAGGACACATTGTTAGAAAAATTAACAATTGACTGATATTGTTTGCCGTTTAAAGCTTCTTCAAAGTAATAGTAGAAAATGTAACTGTTATGTAAGTCATGCCCGCCATTTGAAGTCACCACGTTCAAGTAACAAAACTACCTAATAGTGTCACCCCTCTTCTTGATAGTGGGAGTGTCCTTGCCTGATAAGACAGGGTCTGGACATCATTTCAAACACAACTCTTCAGAAGGCAATCTTCATAGAGATAACACAGACACAACTCTACGGAGCCAATCTTCATAGAGATAACAGCCCCATACTTTAGAAACATTCTAAAGTATAGACGTATATCTATTGTGTTCACATAACGCAAGAGAACATTTCGGAAGACCATATCATAACGATATAACAGTAACAAAGTTCAAAGCTTGAAAATACTGAGTTTTTTGACATCACGTAATGAATTATCCAAAACTATATTGATGTCTGGGGGACAACTGATGATAAATCTCTATCATATTTTACTTTAGAAATATACAATTTTCTAAATAGAACTGCGTCAACTTATATGGTTTCCCGGTCAGGTAATTCTAGACTTCGAAGCAGATGCCTGCTTTTTCTCATACTCGAGAAAATTACTGATATTATCAGAGACAGTGCCCATCTGCTCTCCTATATTTATTCTTACTACCAGGATCTTGCTATTATTACTCTTTGATGCTGAGTAGCACATTGACTCCGATCTAAATCACATTTTAATTTTCACATTAAATATTAAGCATCAAAATTAAAATGTCATTAAATCGTTTAGCTTACCTCAATGAGATATTTTTCACTTGCATTCACGGATATCCGGTTATTAAAACTGTCAACCAAAATTCAATATTGGTTTATTCAGTTTTCATTCCATTCTGCCAATGTATGTATGAATGTATGTACATATATATATGTTTCTGGAATGTCTACAGGTAGTGATAATCAACCTATTAGTCTGAAACTTTGTAATATCTCTCAACTAGACACCTTCTAAAATTCCTCTTTAAATAGGTTTTTAGAGTGAGGTTCAATCTGCAATGAAAGTTTCTGCTAAATTGGTCATTAATTTGTGCCCGCAGTCTGGAGCATTTGCAGATGGCACCAATAAACATATAAAAATGTGGAAGCTTTACAGAACACATTTTTCATGCTATATTCTTAAAAGTTTGCATTAGTACTCTACTAGACCCCTTCAGTCTTTTTTATAAATTTTGTTTTGAAAAGAGCTTGTTTTGGCTTTTTGTGCAAAAAACATCCATTCATTTTTAATGATTTTAAAAAACGTGGATGCAGTACAGAACGCATTTTTCATGTAACAACCTTGAAAATGTACATTAGTACTCTACCAGAGTTTTTAATTGATCATCCCAACCGGTTTGATTTTTTGAAATTCAGAAACATTAACTTATAACATACAACAGTTGATGGTTTCTATGGAACCTTTGGGGACAGCCTGTTTTGTATTAATTTAGCCAAAGTTTTAGTATTTTCTTATTATTACTGATGAAGCTGTAACCACCAAAACATGCCAATGAATTGCTCATTTTTCTGCATTGTCAATAATTTCCACAGCTTGTGCTATGCTTTAACCTTACCAGGATTCACCGACATCATTTTCATGAATCCCTATTATAATCGAGCCAGCATAAGTATCTATTTACAATAACTGCAACAACTACTACTACTACTATTAAAAGTATACATATTTTGTTTTAGCATCATTCAAGGAAGGATTTAATGTCACTTAATATGCATATCTAAAATGTGCCATACTTTTTATGTTGTCTCAAATTTATGAACCGGATCCCAGGGAAGGATATTCCTGATACAATTCCTGTGGAAATGTCCTATTATTTGGGCCAGAACATGTCATAATCCTTTGGGGCATTGAGTTGATTCTTAAGAATTTGTCTGCACTAACTTATTTGCATAACTTTGCGTATTTTGAACTTAGTAGAAACATGAAGACAGTTATTGGATGAAATGTTCAATATGTACAGGATTTCATCTAATAACTTTCTTTACACTTGCTCTACTAAGTTCAAATTATGCAACAACTGAGATACACACACAATATGAAGTACATGTGTTTATTATTGAAGGACTTATATAACAATATTTGAAAAATACACAAAAAGTATTGACATGGTTGATATAAATCATTATACATTGTGTGAACAATTGAAGATCAGCAATGTAAATCCTTTTGCCAAATGTTTAGGGTAGTTAACCAAATACATTTAGCAAGTTTCAACAGAAATATTCTTCTTTGTTTAAATTAAAATTCTAATGTGTTCTTGGGATTTCTTTTCCAAACATTCATTTTTAATTCACACCACAAATCTTTAATAGGACTTAGATTAGATTATTGCAAAGTGCAGGGCCAACTATTGATCTTTTCTTTTTCCAACCATTGAGTCACCAGTTTTACTTATGTTTGAGATCATTGTCTTGCAGTAAGATACAATTTCTTCTTATGAGGAGATTTGGAGCCAAACCTTTCAGATTATCCTTAAGAATATCCTGATAGTTTTCTTTTTTCATGGTTCCTAAAGCAAACCCATAGCGTAAAGGAACCTCCTCCTCCTCCTCCTCCTCCTCCTCCACTTCCACTGTTGGAATGGTGTTCTTTGGAAAATAACTTTCATTCTTGTTCCGCCACATTAGGCAGATTGTTCTTCCCGAGAAAGCTTACTTTAATGAACCCAAATGGTGGTCGGCATGATTTTGGCATGATGATTTAAATAATATTACAAGAAATGTTCGGTAATTTTTCACATGCAAGATTTTGGTGCAGTAATTAGTAATGTTGCTTTTAATTCACTATTTACGTGTAAAAAATATACTATACAGGTTTTGGTCGGGATAAAGATATATGCGGCTTCGAACAAATAATAGGAAATCAGAACATGTCTCATTGACCGTTACTAAATTAGCCAATGAAAATCACTGTATACAGAGCCAGTTGTCTATAAAAGTAGATGCGAGTGAAGTAAGTAATCCCAAAAATTGTTTTATATGCATTCATTTCCGTTCAAAAGAAATCAAGCAGAAATTATGAAAAACAATGTTCTAAGCTACAAGTGACATACCTCATGTAGTGTCTTCGCTCGGGTGGAAGACGGGGCCTGCTAGAATCTGTGGAGAGATGTGAGACAAAGGAAATAACAAGA
>JBAKGL012294489.1:0-18999 GCA_037178445.1 Onykia robusta | reverse complement strand
TCCCAAAATGGGAATTCCACATCATTAATTGATTTTTTTTTACTACTAATTATTTAGTCGTTTCTACACCACTGCATATATTACACACTACTTTAATAGAATATTGAATTTTGGAATGTGAGTTTTTATTAGCGTTTCCTCTAAGACATCCATCCAAAACTTATCACAAAATAATAGTTGCTCATACACATATAAACTTGACTTACTCTGTAGAACCTTATCTATGAGTTGTCTTTTTTTTCCTTTGGAATTCATATGCCCATAGTGTCTTGACTTTTTGGATAGATTCCCATCTTTTCCTATATAAACTATTATGCCTGTTTTTAACTCTCTATAACAGTATACGCCACTTTTGGGTTTTTCTAAAAATATCTCAATCATAATTTTCACTGGTCTTGTTCATTGTACCCGCACCCCTTTAGCATCAGCAGAGTTATTCCGCCACATCCCTCTAACAGCACAACCCCTCAGAAGTACCATTAGAACAGGTCTTTTAACCCGCCTACAAATATATAATAACACAATTTTACATACTTGAAACATTTTTTTGCCTTTGTTTATTGGGATTTACTGAAATCGCGGGTTTTTTATACATTAGTGATTATATTTACAATTGGGATAATACTTATATTCACTCGTGAATAAAAACACTTCGTCTTTTTATGCACTCGTTCCTCTAAGTATCATCCCCTATAAGAACCCCTTTCCTTTAATGGTTTTCCCCTTATGGATAATTTAACAGTTTAATTAAAATGTGCTACAATAAACTTGTGAAGAAAATTCCTAAACAATCAAAACCCGACTTACAACATTCAGCTAAAGCCAAAAAAGAATGAATGAAAAGATTAAAAGAACAAAAGGGTATCAATGCTAAAGAATTCGGTATAAACTTTACTTGAGAGAAAATGTATCACATTGCTGGGGAGTTATGAACTCAAATAATTGATTACGGTAAAAACAATAATGTAGAAGTGAAGAACGTTGTGGCGATTATGGCGAAAGATACCCGTAAAACAACAGTGTTCGTTATATTCCTATGATTCCTAATGAATGAGTATCCTTGAATTAACGGATTTTTATTAAGGGATACAATTGAAAAGTCCAAAACACAAATGAAAATGCAATTAAGAAAAGCAGTGAATTTTATTACTCATGAATTCGGGGTAAGTGATTTTTATGATAATGCTAAAGAAAGCACTGATGGATTTTATTTAGTGAGAGATGCTAAAAGAAAAGATAATCAAAAAGTAGAATTATTGTCTTTTGATTCAGCAGTAGAAGTAGGTGGGTTTACAACTTCTAATGGTAATAGTGGTATTTTTATATACGATGAATTACAAAACCCTAACTCATCAGATAAACCAGTTCAATCTGTAGAAACATTTTTTGCTAACTATAAGCAGATTGCTAATAAAAATGCTAATATTGAATTAACTAATCCAGACAGATTACCAGATTACATTCCCAGACATATATTTTTATCTAATAGATATATTGCAGAACATCCACTTAATCTTTTTGCCGAAGAGCATTTTCCTTTCTACGACCAAATAAACGATGATGATAGTGTAATTAAAGGTGCTAAGTCGTGAATGATAGACGACCCTTTAAACAATAATTTTATAGTTAAGTACATAGATGATAATAATGTTAAAGAGGGGTGAGAAGAATTTTCTAAAACATTAATTATTTATGGTTCAACATTCTCTAACTTTTTACTAAGAGCATCCAAAATGTGAGAAGAACAAGCACTTAAAGCAGTTAGAGGTGGAAAACAGGAAGACCTCGCATATTATATTGGGGACTTATACGAGGGTTATGACGATAGAGAAAAAGCATATCACTATACAAGAATTGATAAAATAAACAGGGAACAATTTGAAAATGATTATGCTCCATTCGTAGATATTATTACAATTGCTTTAGATTTAGATTTCTCAGACAAAAGGGGCATAATTATCAAACCTAAATATCACTGTGCTAAGGGGAAAGCAATAGGTAGATACGATACAGAAATGATATATAGAACTATTAGAGAAAAAACTTATAAAGTAAAATGTAGTGGAGTTTCTAAAGATGGTGCTAAAACTTATGAATATTTCCAACAAACTTGAGAAAAGATTAAAGAAATTTGTGAATATACTAAAAGAGTAATGCCCCACATCAAAAGAGTAGATTTATTATTTGATGATAAAAAAGCACAATGAGTATCTCAATTTAATTATGGAGAAGCGAAGAATGATTATTGATTTGCTCAAAAAGTAAATTTTGACCAAACGTGAAGAATATTCCAAAGACCCGCAGTAATAGACCGTATGCAAGACGAGGGGTTTTTAATTGATATAGAACACCCAACAAATACTTATTTACATAATTATTTAAATAGTGTTAGAATAAAAGAAAGCGGTAGTCCTAAACAAAGGTTAGAAAAAGCAAGAGATGCAGGAGTAGATATAATGAATGCAGATGAATATGGAGTGCATAAAGTAATTAGTAGATTTTACTTTAACGGACAATCAAAAAGGAAGTTAGGTAAAAACTATGAGTGATAATTATACAGACAATATGCCAATTAATATAGAAACATATTTTTCTAAATTTCACAGTCGATGATGACAAGAATATACAGGTTTATTACAAGACGATGTAAAAGAACAGGTTAAATTAATTATTCAAGAAAGAATTTCAAGGGTTCACGCCTATGTTTTTGATACAAAAGAAGAAACATTTAACAATTTAGATGAATCATTAGTGCAATATATTAAAGAATTTAATATATTATCTCAGATGACGCAGAAAAAGATATTGTCTAATAGAACTAAAAGTAATTTAGGGGTTTCTTGTATGGTTATTATACCATCAAAGGTTAAACCAATAATTCAAGTTATGCAATTATTATCTAAACCTAAAGTAGTAAATGGGGAATTAGTAGAAGTGTTTGCTACTTTAAATGATATTACTAAGAACAATGAAGAGAACTCTCTGCAATATTACAGAATTTATTTAACAAAAAACCAAAAAGTTAGAGTAGATACTATGGAAACTATTATAAGAACATCTAATAGTATTGACTTAAAAGATGGAACAATTAAAAGTACCCAAAAATTTGATATTAACTTTTTACCTGTGGAAATAAATATAAACAATGAAGATGAAAAACCAGACATAGAGTATGCAGCAGCATATATAGATTTAGAGGGACAATTCACACAAAGCTATGTTAAAGAATGAGAATACATTAAAATTATATTACAACAAAACCTTTCATTTAACCCCGAACCTGTTGAAAAAATGCAGAAACAAATAGAGAGAAAAGACGGACAAGACCAAAGAGTTTTACCTATATATGATGCAGATGGTAAATTCCAAAATGCCCTTTCTTATTTAACTAATGGCGGCGTGACGCTTGATATCGCTAAAATGGTGGCGGATTCTTTTCATTCCAAAGTGGAAGATTATGCTTTAGTTATTTCTAAAATGGACGGAGGGAACAATAAGCATACCTCAGAAGTTGTTGGTGCTAATATACATCCTTTAAACTATATTTGAAATAGAAAAACATTATACGAAGAGTTCTTAGGGAGATTTTATTTAAAATTACTTAAAATAGTTAAGTTTTATGGTTATGCTAAATTATCAGAATTACCTAAATATATTGATTTATCAGTGCACTTATCAAGACCTATGGAAATAATTTTACAATTAAACGCAGATTCATCAGAACAAGATGCAAGAACTCAGATTAATGTAATGAAAGAAACAGGTATGAAATAATGAAATTAAATAGTCAATCAGATATCGGTAATTTTGTAGGAAACCAAGAACCCGAGACAATTAATGTTAAATTGTATGCTTATACTATTAATATAGGCGGGGAAGAAAATTCTCTCTTTGAATCTAACGCACATACATTAGTTTATTTAGATTCAGAAGTTCAGGAAATAGATGCTGTTGTTTTATCTTATCAACAAGACACTACTATTGAAAGTATTAATCGTATTGCAGATGATTCTAAACAAAAAATAGTATTACACTCAACTTTAGATGTAGCATCCAAAGTTAATGTTGATTCAATGTCTAAGGGAAACCCAGTATTATTTACTAAGGAGATTCCTATAGATTTAGTTAAATCTTTTAATGGAGAGCAAGAAGTTTTTATTGCACGAACTGCTTTACCAGCCGAATACAATAAACTTATAGATAACCCTAATATTTCCGAAGAACTAAGAGAAGAAATATTAAGGTTGGAAAAAGTTAGTAATCAAACTTCTTTAAGTTTAGTTAATATACAAGAAATTAATGCACTCGCTAACTCTACTATTAAATATACATTTGATAAAAGAATTAATAATCCTACTAAGTTGATTATTAGACACGATAAGTCATTTGGAAGACAGAAAGTATTTGCAAGGGGTTTAATAGGTAATAATTACCAACCTTTATTATTAAAAAATATTAATGCAGATAAGTTTGCTTTAGTTAAAGCAAGACCAGCATCCGTTAATCAAAAGTTAACAGGTTATTTTGAAACCTTTAATTATAACTTTAACTTTAAATATGAAACTTTAAAACCTTATATCGGTAAATATGGAGATATAGGAGTTTTAATGCACGGAGATTATACAACAGGTGCTTATTCAACTTCTATAGAACAAGCATACAAAGATTTATGAAGAACATTTTTATCTATTTTAGAAATTACTAAGGCATTTTCTAATAACTTTTCAGAGTATTCTAAGGTGAATACTAAAACAGGGAAATTAGAGATTGACCCAGATGCAGAGATAGGCGGTATTAAATTAGGTAATTTAAATTCTATTACTGATGCTTTAACTGCTGTTGATGGGAGAATAGAGTTATGAAAACAATCACACCCTAAATTTGTTAATTCAACAAGATTTGCAATATTCAAAGTATGTATTTTAATGTTAACACCTTATATTCAATCAAGTTTATCATTAGGGTTAGGACTTAATCAAGCAAACAAAGTATTTCAATTATGATATTTTGAATTAGGAGAACCTATTAAAAAAGGTATGGCGGACGATATATCACAGAATAAACCAACCTTAGATGTGCAAGCGTTTAGTAGTTTTTATAATATTACAGATACAAGTATAATTCTAAAATCACAATTCCATAATGTATCACAATTACAATCTATACAAAATGATGGATTCACTTCATTAGAGGAATTACCAAGTGTTCTTGAAGAAGAGAATATATTTTCTAAACCAGGAGACATTAATCCAACAGGCAATGAAATAAGTAGTTATTATATTTTTGTTCCAGTTAAAGATGAATTAGCAATTGAAAATTTATACAATAATGCTAAGCAATTAATGAATACTATTGACCCAGATAATATTGACCCGTCTGATTGAAACGATAGATTAAGAAGGAGAGAATTATTTAATCCTGTAATGTGTAGTGAAGAACGAGCTCCATATAATACAATATGTTTAACTGTTCCCTCACCTTTTAAAGTTCCGAGTAATTGAGTAGGAAGTTATCCTAATTTAGAATTTTGAGATAAAGATGGTTATAGGTGTTATGGTGGTAATGGGTGTGTTCCAGATAGTATTAAAAAGTATTTTTTCTCTGAAAAATCGTGGTTTCTTGAATTATTTAATCAAAATTCTAAATTCAACATAACTATAGGTGATTTTGTTGCAAAAGAAGTTAAAGTAATTATGGATGGTATTAAATTTTGGTTAATTGCCTTTGATGATAGTGATTATCCTAAAATAGATGATGTCGTTCTTAAAATAAAGCAATATTTAGATATTGAAGTATTACAAGAATTTAAGAGAATAATATCTAAACCAGATTATAACGATGAATTAGCATACTTCTTAGAAAAATTAAAATATGGAGAATTTGAGGGGTTAGATGAAACATTAAGAGAGTTGATTATGAATGAAAACCTTTCTACTTTTGAAGATATAAATGCTATAACTTTTGAAATAGAAGTAGTTTCAACAGGACAATTAAGGGGTAGCGAAAATTTTGACAACTTATATGGTAGATGATTATACTTTAATGTAAAAGCAACTTTTGAATATTCGTTAAAAGAATTAAATCCTAAACAAAGTTCACAATTATTATTACCAAGTAATCCTAATGCAGTATTTTTAGATAAACAAGAATTTACTGCTATGAATGATTATAACGACCCAGACAAAGATTATGTGGAATTAGAGTTTGATTTAACTAAAGGATATAATAACCCATTTACTATTTCTCAAGTAGTATTAAGTGGATGATGGGGTAATCACTTTGATATTCTTATTGAAAATGATGAGGATGAATCCTTTGAAATGTTAAACTTTGATTTCACAAGTAAATTAGATGAAAAACAAACTATCACTAAATTAAATATTTAGTGTATAATAATTACATAGACATATACTTGCACCCTCAATGTTTGGTGTATGTTTATAGGGTTGATAATAAATCCGAATTAACAGGTTTTGTATCCTGTTTTTTTTATGTTATAATATATTTGGAATAGTAATTCTTATGGATGGCGGCGAATTAATCCTAATCGTAATGTAAGTGCGAGTCTCTATAAGTTTTTCCATTACTGACGGGAATGTTGCTCGTACAGAAAATATTAGGCGCGATTGCGTCTTTTTTTTTATTATTATTACAAAGATATTTTTTTAGTGTATAATATTATTAGACAGGGCTGTCTTTAAACTAATTTCTGGGAGGAAATATGAAAACATTAAGTCAAATATTAGATAAGTTAAAGGGGACTGATAACGAACCATTAATATTTGAAATCAACAATTCAGTTGATGCCCTTAAAGCAAAAGCAATTTTAAGTAAAGAAAAAGAGATAACTTCTTTACAAGAAAAATTAAACGATTTTGAAAAAGAAATCACTACAAATATAATTGATGGTGCAATAAAAGAATTAGTCGGGGACGATGAAAAGCAAGTAAAATTACTTAAAGCACTTACAAAATTAGATGGTTTAACTAAAAAAGATGATATCACCAAAGAAATTAAAAAAACTGCGGAAGAATATCAAGACCATTTTAAAACACAAGAAACACAAGAAACACAAAATTTAAGAGATAGTTTAGAGGATGTTGAATTTAAACCTTTACAGGAATCTTATAATACAAAGACACCTGGAGAAAATATCAAAATTCCTGACCCAATCTTTTAATTAGAAAGAGAAGATAGTTATGGCAACAATAACAACAAATGGAACAGATAAAGCATTAGCGGTTATAGATTTAGACACTAAACAACCAATCGTATTACCTTTAAATATTCAAAATGATATAATGGCACCTATTACTGCATTTTTAGAATGAATAAAGGTTTATACAAGAACTGGTGGAATACCATCTACATCTAAGGCAGTGCCTGGTATGAAAATAAAATATGGTTTTTCTCCCAAACAAACTAATGTTCGTTCATTAGAAGTAAAAGTAGATGATACAACAGGAAAAATTATTGGTGGAGTTTTTGGAGCACCCGATTCAGACGGATTGTTTGGAGAGATAAAATCAACTATGGGAGATTACATAATTACTGATGAAGTTGAATTAGTCGCTGCTAAATACCTAAAACATAAAATAGCAATAAAAGACCTTACTACTGCTGGTTTAAGAATATTAATAATAAATAAATTGAAAAACTGGACTGCAGAAATGGCTGAAGATAACCTTATGACATTGAAAGCAACATTTGTAGCAGCATTTGGAACAATAGGTAATGCCGCTAAGAAAAGTGGTTGAAAATATGATTCAGTAACTAAAAAAGGTAAGCGTGTAGATTATGCTCTTCCTGTACCTGGAGCATCGGCAAAAATAGGGGATAGAGTATTCTCTAAGGACTATACTATTGATGCAGCAGGCGGAGAAGCAGCAATAAATGATATTGTTGATACTTTAATGTATAAAGAAAGAATAGGACTAAAAGATGGAACAGAACCTACTTATGGACTAAGATATGGTTCAGTTTCAACTAATTCAGTTGTTTCAATATCTACAAATGTTAATAAAGCAATACAAAAAGCAGTAGAAAAGTCCAACAATGGGTTTTTATCTGGTGTAGGTGTAGATAAAGAAAAAGGTAAAATTACTTCTATTTCTTATCACGGCAAAACAGTTAGAATAGGACACATTATTGCAGATATGCCGCAAAAGAATAGTAAAGATTTCAACTGATTTATAGTTGAAAGGGGAGATAATGGCGCTATTTCTATGCCATCTACCTGAGTGCCTGGAGTAGAAATTAGACAAAAAGATATGATAAGTAAAACAGTAGAGGCAATTGGACTATTAATGAATTTTAAATTATTACAACCAGAACTAATGTTCTCATCATTCAAAAAGACATAGATATTTTAAATAACACCATCCAAAAATATATGGTGTTATTTTTTTAAGTAAAGAACGGAGATTATATAGATGACAAATTATAATACACCACAAAACTGGGGCATAACATTAAATGACTTTGATTCTCCCGATGCTATGTGGGGAAGAGATATAGTTCAAAGACCAAGAGTAAATTCAGGGTCTATATTTTACGATAATCTTCCTACAAATATACAGGTAGGACTTTTAGGAACAGATGGTAAAGTAGACCAAACTAAATTAGAAAACTTTTATAACAACAAAGCACAACAACTTATTAATGGAATAGTTAGAAACTTTGTTATTTTAAAAACAGGTTTAGATTTTAATCTTTTAAAAGGTTTCACTAAATTCAATGTTCGTGCATCGGTACAATTAGCATTACAAAGTGCCTTAACAAACTCATTTAGAGAAGTATTAACCTCTAACTCTTTACAAACTGCAGCATTAACTATTGAAAAAGATTTAACAGGATGATTACTTTCATCAGATAGATATGGAACTAATGCATACACTACATTATTAAATAGTAATTTATATCAATATTCATTACAAGAAGATGCTAATGGAGCATTTACAGGCGATGATGGTAAAAAATATAACTTAATATACACTGGAACTATTATGACTTTTGAAGATATGGGCGGACTAACACCCGAACAAATTAAAGATATGAATATTACAGCAGACTCTCACGCCGGCGCCGCATTCATAAATTTCCCGATAGACGAGGAAACAATGCTACTCAAATGATGAATAGGAACCACAAATATTAATTCACAGATTTTAAATTATTATATAACAGGAAATTTGCAGACTTATTTTACTCAAAATGAAATAGATGAAATAAAGAATAAAAAAGAAAGTTTCTTCTCAACTTTTAATAAAAAAATCCAAAATGCTAAAATAGACCCCGATAAATTAGATATAAAGGCCAAAGGACAAAGTGGCAGTTTAGCTATACCAGAAAGAACACAGAGTTTATTAGATTGAATAAACGACCTTAACGACCTTGAATATATGATTAATAACTATTTAATAGGGAACAGCGCTTCACAATTCACATCAGTTGAAATGGTTAAAATACAAAGTAAAAAAGAAAGTTTCTTATCAACTATTATGAAAAGGATTCTTGATGATGATGCTGTGTTAAAACTAATAGATAATGGAACAAGTGGTATGGTTGATTATAATGGTAGAGCAGATGGTAAATATTTAGTTAACATAGTTGGTGGTATACCAATAGCATTCCCTTATGTCCCAAGTGGTGGCGGCGGAGATATTGATAAAATATTCTCAAGTGGTTCATCAACTAGTGGCGAAACAATAAGGAATCTACTCTCTCCTGATGGTACAGGTAAAAGTGTTAAAACAAATCAAGATAGAGATTCAACTCAACACATATTTGACGCTTATTATGCAACTGATAGTAATCAAACTACATTTTTCAGTGGTACTGAGAATAGAATCAATGATGATATTATTGTTCTACTTTCTACTGTAGATAAAGATGGAGAACATATCATTTTAGAGCAAAGTAAGTACAATGCATTTAATCTGTTTAGAGAAATTGAAAAAACAATATATGTAGGAATTAATGGTAAAGCACCGTTACATTTTGGTACTGCACATAATGACTTATTAACTTTTGGATATGGTGCATTAAAGAAAATAACAATTGGAGAAAATTCTCTTGGTGATTTAGAAGTAGGTTCTAGATTATGAGGCACAGACCAAGCACTTAGTTCTAATGGTTGGTTAAGACATAAGGGCAAAAGAGTTAGCTTTAAAGACATTATAGATATGGTTAATAATGGCGACCCTACCAGTGCAGCAGACATTAAAAACCTTAATGATTTAGGTGTTGTTTTAGGAACAGTCGCACAAAATAAATTCAATAAACCAGCGAACATTATTATTGAAGAGTTAATTCAAATGAATAGTAGTGATAAAATAGATGAAAACAGATTCATCACTAAAGGTGTGTTGGATGATGAGATTAAAGTTGTAAAAGACGATATTGTTGTTAATGGGACAAGTATAACAACAGCAAACACTAAAATACACACAATAGAGCAACAATTAGCACTTATAGGTGTTGTTAAGACATACACAGGAGAAGTTAAAGTTGATAAGAGTAATTTAGGTGATTTTAAGGCAACTAAGAGAGTTCTAATACCATCAACATTCCCATCCATAACCGCCGATAATGTTGATAATCTTAACGTTTATTATGGTGGTGTCTTATTAGATAGCAATAGAGATTACACCGTACAAGGTGGAAGTATTATTTTAGAACAAGATTTAACTCTTATAAATGAAAACACAGATGAAATGTATATCACTTTTGAAATGATTGATGGAAGTGTTAAAGCACCTGATAATGGTGGTGGAGAGGGTAATACTGATACTATTAATGTGGGGCAAAATGCTAAACACATATCAATTGGTAATGGTATGAATGGCGACTTGGATATTCTTAAAGGTGCGTCTCCTACAACAACTGCTTTTATTGGTAATGAAAACGAGGCGTCAGGTGCTAATCATATTAAATTGGTTTCTGGTTCTAAATCAACATCCTTTGAAAAGATTATAGATAATGTTGATAATAGTGTTAATAAAATGCTCACTAATGTGGATATTGCTCGCATTCCTGCAAGTGATAATAATCAAGACCAAATATTAGGAGTTCCAAAAGGAGCGGCAGGCATTCAATTTATAAATGACCCTACAAAACCTAAAAAGGTAATAAAAAACAAAGACACACACTTAATATATATGGATTTTCAAAACCCATCATCTCCATATGAAATAGGGGATAAGATTGTTATATATAAAAGCCCAAAAACTGGAAGTTTTGAATTGCCTATAAACATATCAACAACTGTTATTGATATTACAACAGAGAAAGACAATACGAATACTGATGTGGATATACCTATGGTTGAATTTACAAAATTTGATGATTCAACAGGTAAGATTTATATTTACAAAGGAGGACCTTTGGGTGGTGCTTTCGTGGTGTGAAAATATGAAGTTGGAAATAAACTTGTGGCCCGTTATACGAGTATAGGTAAAATGACAATAGGAGGTATATAATGAGTACATATAGTTCATTAATAAAATTGATAAAAGATGTAAGAGAATTAGCCACTTCAAATGCTAAACTTTTTGATATACAGAAAGATATTACGACCACATTTTTAACAAGACAATGGAAAGCAACTGATACTGGTAAAAAAGTAGTAATAGTGTTCCAAAAAGACGGGGCTATAAATAACAGAATGACTGGTCATATAGATAGTGTAGGAACAGGTCATCACTCAACAGGTGGTTGTAAGGTTTCACTTGGTGGTGAAATAAAAAGTGCAGGTGTTGAATGGGAATATTTCTACAACACAACTAATAGGGAATGGGTTGGAATAAAAATTTCATCCACTGTTGGTGGAACTTTGTCTGAATCAATAGACCCCACATTTAAAAAAGTATTAGAATTTCATTTCTTTGAAGACAGTTTCACTGGTAGTGATGAAGGTGGTGGTGGATGACCTGTTGAGAGTATGGATGGTAATATGACTATGGGAGAATTAATGACCATAAGTGGTATATACACCTTAGATGACTTAATAACAGATTATAAAGGTACTGACTATTATCAAAACAATAAAGACACTTTACTAGAACCAAAAGCATTTAAAAATAGAACAATGGAAAAGTTTGCAACACAACAAAACACAACACCTGGTATATTGGCGATTAATTGAATACTATACGGTCAATACGGAAAAAGGAAAGATTAATGGAAAAAATTAAAAATAAAGGACACTTTATTACAATGGGTACATTAATAAGTATATTCACAGTTATAACACCTGTATGGTTCAACAATTCTAATAGAATCCACAATAAGTTAGACGAGTTGTCTAATAGACCTTATATAACAAAAAGTGAATTAAAAGAAACCTTAACAACACACGATAAAATAGAACCAACAAAAAAAAGATTAAGAGAAGACGTTGATGGTTTAGAAATAATAACAACAGGATTACAAAAAGATGTTCAAATATTAAAGGAGAGAGATGGCGTTTAATTGAAGTAAAAAGAAAAGTAAAAAAGAAAGTTTAAGATTACAAATTGGATTGAATAGAGTAGAAATTATTAATCTAAGAAAAGAAGTAATAGATATAGTAGGCGTAGTAAATGAAATATTAACAATAATTAGAAGTCAAATGGAATTATTAGAAAGGATAAAAAATAATGGAAATAACAAAATTTAAATTATTTTGATTAAGAGTTGTTTCATTCTTAACACCTTTAATTAAAACAACTACAATAGCGTGAGCAAAAGCATATTTAGAATATAATGATTACACAGTAATTAAAAAATAGTATATAATAATATTGTGCTCGTAGATGGCACAATTAATTTTGACAAAAACAAAGATAAGTTCCGTGTCCTTATGGGACTTTTTTTGTTATAATATATTTGTAATAAGTTATTTGGTAGGCGTTAATACCTTAATCATACCCTGTAAAGTATGAAATGCGTAAAACATATTACATTACTAGCGGGCCGTTGCCTGTCTTTTTTATTCACTTTATTATAAAAAGTAAAAAAGTGTGTTATAATGTATTTATGCTTATAAAGATATGTAAGCATATAAAAATAATTACATAAAAATATTGTGTGTTAAAAAAATAAAAAAGAACTATTATGTTCTTTTTTTATGTTATAATACTTGTGTAGAGAAATCTACAAAGTAAGTAAAACTACTAAATTTTTTCATTATTTAAGTTATTTTTTTTAACATTTAAGACCCCCGTGTTATGCGAGGGTCTTTTTCTATATAATTAATATATGTCAGTTAAATCAAATTCAAGCACTCGTTTAAGAGCAAACATAATAGTTAAACAAAAAACAAACATTAAAAGCAAATGGGGCATTATTGGTGTCCTTAGAATAGTGGGGTTAATAGGAGAGATAGGGTTATCTTTACTCGCCGCTTTTGCAGGTATGCCCTTTTTACAAGTTCCCATTGCTATTGCAGGTGCTACTTTTTCACAAGTGATAGATTCCTATCAATATGCTAATTTAAATGTTGAAACAAGAAAGAGACGAGTAGGTTCATTCATACTTACTTCTTTAATAAATATATTACCCGTAGCATTTATGGCAAGAAGTACCTATGGAATTTCTAAAACAGTCCTTAAAGTTAAAGACCTTAGAACAACCAAAGGGTTTAGATATATAGTAAAAGGTGAAAAAGGTTTTGATAACGCTTATAAGGCATCTAAAATAAACCCTGCTAAGTATACAAGATTAACCAAAGGAAATGTAAGACAATTAAGGGCAACAAGAGATATACCTATTGAGAAGTTTATGACAACAAACGCTCAAGAAAAAATGCTACAAAATTATTTTAAATCTCTACCTATTAACTACGGAAAAAATAATAAGTATGTAGCAAATAAGGACTTATCTATACTAAGAAAATTATCTAATAGATTAGGCAAGACAACTATGGATTCCCCATTATCAAGTAATAGTATTAGTATGATGCTTAGAAAGATGACACCATACGCTAAGAAAAAATTAACTACTATGTACGCCACTAAGAAAAAGTTTTTATATAAAACATATATTCATAAGCATTACACTGCTAACCCACAACTATTACAAACATTAGAGATGATAGCAAGAATTAATACACCTCATATTGCTACAACTATGAGAGATAGAATCAATAAAATAGCAGTAGGTAAATGGTTTAGTTTTAATTTCTTAGGAAAGAAAAGAACCTTTACAGGTCATCACGCCACTCAAATGGCACAATTATTTAATGCTAATGATGTGGGTAGAGAATTATTAAATAAACCCTTTAACTATGTTACAAAATTTTTCAAAAAGAAAATAATTAATGCTTTCTCTAAAACTATTTTGAAAGAGGGAACATTATTTAATAAGATGGTTAAGAAAGCAGCAATGAAGTTCGGTAAATGGAATGTTAAAAATGGTATAGTTCAAAAAGGTTATGGACTTTTAACTAAAAACTTTGTAAGAATTAATGAAAACTTAAAGAAACACGGGAAAAGAGCAGTCATATTCTTAGACCAAACATTCGTAATGGGTTGTAGAATCATACAAACTAATAGCACTTCAACACAAGTATTAATATTTTTTAATCCTATGACAACGAGTGCTAAGACCCCAGGTTCTAAAAACTTCGGAGGTAAGCAAGAATTTCCCGTATGAATATCTAATAAACATTTAGCATATTGGAGGGTTCATACTTCCCCAGGTTCTTTTTATTTAAAGGGTGGTTCAGGGTTTCCCCCTATTGCTATTAATGATGGTGGTAGATATGCAATATCAGCAAGTTTTAGTGGTATATCTACTTTCTCTGTGTTTTTATCTTTCATACCTTTAACAGCATTAAGAAATATATTATCAGTTATCTCTAACTTTAAAAATGTAGGTAAAGAAATAAGCGCAGGTGTATATCACACTAAATGGAAAAGCACCTTTGTAAATACCCTCGAAAGATTATTACCTAACAAGATTGCTAAGATGGTAGGGGGTGTTGCAGGTGCCCCATTTGGGAGAGTGGTATCATCACATTCACAAAGAATAGCAAGGGGTGTAGTTAAGGGTATGCAAAGTACCAAAACTACTACAACATATGTTAATGGTATTAAACACATTGATAGGAGAACAATGTTTACACCATCAAGGGGTTTTAGTGCTAACACTATATTAAAAAGTTCATTACCAACGGGAATTAAAACTCAAATATATAAGAGTATACCATCTTATAAAAATAGTAGAACACATCATCCAGTAGGGGCTAGAAAATCAGGTGTAAGGAGAGCAAAAACAGTAAGGAGAGTAGTAGGAATATTTAGATAAAAAAACAACCATTATAGTTGTTTTTTAATTCAATATTTAATTATTTAATGTTCCATTCAGTGTTTTTGTAATGCTATGTTGTTATCTACAGTGTTGTTAAGAGTTTCATCTTTATTTCCATAGATATCTTTTGCCGCGTCTGTGTATACAGCACCTGCTAATCTACCGTATTTTGCTTTAAGTCCATCTATTAACTCTCCATACGTTTCATAGTCATCAACATTGATTACACTTACACCTTTTTTAATATTGTTAAACTCTTGTTTAATTAATTTTAATTCTTCAATTAATGTTTCCATTGCTGTAATTTTTATAAATGCTTCTTTGTTTAAAAGTTTTAACTTGTCTTTTTGTGTTTCATTAGCATTTTTAGTTATTTTGGCTTGGTGTGTGTAATATGCTTTATCTATATTGTACTGTGTTAAACCACCCACACAACCACCTATAATAGTACCTGTAATTGCCGTACCTATTGGTATAATAATGTTTTTACTCTCTTTAATTTTTGCTATAATTTCTTGTTTAGTCATAATTATTTATCTCCTTTTGTTTCTCATACTTTGTATATAGTGCTAATTGTGTGTGTTTCCCCTTGTTCTGTATACTCTTCCATAGGGAATAATTTATCCATTTCTGTATCTACATCCATAAAATTGTCTAAAGGTAAAATATACTCGTTATACTCACCTTCACTATCAAAAGCAATTGTTAATAATTCTTTAGCATCTTTTCATTGTTTATTATCAATCGCATTTCTAAATTGTTTTAAAGCAATTACTTCTGGTTGTTCTTGCATAACCCCTGATACTATAGGTATTGATATTAATCCACCTAAACCAACTATACCACCTAAACCTATTCATAATTTTTTCTTATTTATTTTCATTTTTAAGTCCTTTAAGGCGTCTAATCATCTATGTGCTAGAACTTTTTGCCTTTATTTTTTTACTTTCTTTGCTTTATCTATTTGATTACTAACTTGTTTTTTAATATTATTTAATAATCTCATATTTCCAGCACTTGTTTCAATTAAATTAGGGTCTTGTCTATGCACCCCTAATAATACTGTTGCATCAACCATTACTTTTATATCTAAAATATCTTTTGTATCTAATTTTATTGTAAAAATTTTCTCTTTAACCGACTTATTATTTTTTTCCACACACACCCCCTTCTGCATATTCTCTTACTTCTTCTATGTGTTCTTTAATTATGTCTGAATTATTTAACAATTGACAAGCTAACACAGCGTTAGCACGAACCAGAAAGTGTTGATTATTCATATCTTCTACTTCGTTATACAATAACCACGTACTACTTATAAGGTTATAGTAAATGTAATATCCATAACTAAATTCATTTAACCTTTTCTTTATTTTGTAGTGGTATCCCATTGTGTCTGGATTTTCCATCACTAATGCTATTCTCTTAGATATTTTTGACATATCTTTCAAAAATGTTAATTTAGTTTCAAACAATATTTTATTTAAACCTTGAGCTATATCAAACATTCCTATGTAAAAAAATGGGTCTTTTACTCTTCTAACGGTAGGAAATTTACCAATAACATAATTGCTGTCTATAGGTGGTTTCTCTGACACTTCTCTATTATTTTCTGGTAATAATTTCTCTTTTTTCATTATTTCACCCCCTTTGTATGACTACATTTTAGTATGTGTACTTTTTTTATCGCACATTCACACATTGCAGTGGGGTTTCCAATAGTGTATTTATAAGCAAATTCTCTAATTTTTTGTAAATCATCTTCTTTAATATTATAATGCTTTATAATTGCTCTTAATTCTTTTTGTGCTTTAAGTTTTAATTGTTCTCTTTTTTCACGCTCTGTTTTTTTATGTTCCTCTACATATTGAAGTTGTTCATCTGTTAATGGGAACGGGTATTTATATTTTTTACTCATCTTTATCTCCTTTGGCGCATTTTAGTATTTTTTCTACTTCTATACACTCACATATTGATATTTTAGGATTTGCTTTAGTTTTTCAGTCATACTTCCCTTGTATTAAGATATCGCCACCTGGAGCAATAAGTCGTAAAACTGCGTTGGGGAGATTGCTTATTTCGCCTATTTTTACCGCCGATGAATTATCCACACTTATTTTTTTCTTCATCTATTCCTCCTTTTTTGTTTTAACTTCTTTTAATTCTTCCCTTTTATATTCTGCTGTTTCCATCTTGTTGTTTTTTCTTTCGTTTTTACATACACATTCAGTTTTCATACACCATAAACATATGTATATTTTATATAATTCATTATTCATAATAATCACTGTGCTTTGTTTGATTATATTCAACAGTCGAAACTTCTCCATACATATCAAATTCAAATAATAAAACACCATTTTTAGTTCTTATAAACATTTCATCCCCTAAATATGTGAATGCGTTAAGGTCTATGTACTGTAATTTATCATCTAAACCTTTAGCGACAACAATTTTAACGTGTTTCTCAACTTGTTCTTTTTTATTTTCTATAATTCACACTTTTATTTCTTTTCCGTAGTTTTTCATTTTGCTCCTTTAATATACAGTATTGTGTTTTAGTACCAATAATATTGTATTGACTTTCTAATCTTTCCATTATTGCCTCGTGTTCTTCATTAGTGCCTGCGTGGTCGTCCATAAGTCCATATTCCCCTATGTTTTCCCATACTTCTTTTTTCATTAAATCATATATATCATTGTATTTATGCCTTTTAGGCAATTTAAGGGGTGGTATTTCCTTTTCTAATGATATTAACCCACTCTTATAAAAGAACATTGATAAACGCTTTTGTTTAACTTTGTATTTATCAACTAATTTCTTACTTTTAAAAGAATTTGAAAAGTCATAAAATCCCTTAGTATTATCTGCTTGCGAACCTTTTAAAGATATCTTGTAAAAAGGCATATCCATATGTTGTAATATTTTATTTGCTAAACGATATTTAACAGGGTCATCAAACCTATAAAAACCCTTAACTTCTACAACTACTTTGTTCCCTAATTTATCTTTTATAACAAAGTCAGGTGTATATTTCATATCTCTATATGTTTTGTTAGTAAGAGTTGTAAACCCTTTATCTAATGTAATAGTAAATGTTTCATACTCATAAGTAATGTCTAATTGTTCGCATTGTTTAGCAAAAATGTATTCGTCTAATGACTTAAACATTAAAATACAATTTTCCCCATTGGAGTAGTTTTTAATTCATCTTCATTTATATCTAAATCTCAGGCAGCATCATCTTCATCTTGTTCTCAGGGTATTTCTTCTTCTTTAACAACTTTTTCTTTAGATTGCTTATTTATTTCATTTTGTCCCTTAGTTTGTAGAGATTGAATAAGATTAACATTTACTGAATAATGTGTTCTCTTTTCTCCATCTTTTTCATAGTTAGATGATACGAAAGAACCATCTACACTTACTAATGAACCCTTTGAAAGGTAATCATTGATGAAAGTCGCTTGTTTATCCCACGCTTTAAGGGGTATGAAGTCAGTTTCATCCTTTTTAAATGTTCTGTCTACTGCAATTGTTAATGTTAAATACTTTATTCCACTTTTAGTAATATTCATATCATTAATCCTTGCTATTCTACCTATTAATATAACTTTATTTAGCATTTTTAGCTCCTTTTACTTTCAATGTAATCTTTAACTACTTGTGTGTTGTTTAATAACACTCTTACTTTCATTATTTGTACTTCT